>JAKCPI010015743.1:0-37054 GCA_023213315.1 Euborellia annulipes | reverse complement strand
TTAAGGGACTTCATTTTAATTTAAAAATATGATTTATCTAAAAAAAAAAAAAGAATCAATGAAGAAAAAAAAAAACTTTGTGGAGTTTTTTAAACAGTAAAAATGAAGAAAAATGGATTCTCGTTAATATTCGCCAAACTTTATTAGCCTTTGCGTCACTTATGCGGAATTTGGCTACTCACGCAATCCCCTAAATAACATCCCCCCTCTCAAACACTCCCATAAAAGTTCTAACGCGAAAACGCTCCGCGGGAAATTAAAAATTCTTCGAAAAGCTAAATGTGAATAATCGACCTTCAAAAGAGCACATCACCCGCAAAGCTCAACTACAGGAGAGATCAAGGGAACGAGAAAATGCACAAATCAATTATTATCTAAGAGAATTTTAATTTTACTTTCCATCCCTATAATTATTAAGGGAAAAGTTTAAATAATTGTCCGTTGTGATTTTGAAATGAAATTTTGCTCCCAAATGGTACGTGTATATTGTAGAGTAAAAAATCGTACCATGGTAGCTATATTTAATTTACTCTCAGCTAGACAAATCTAACTGGGTGTGTAGCACTGTAGAAATTTCAGCTTTAGCTAGAGCACCGTAGAGATACTAGAGTCAAGTCTAGCTAGACAACTCTCTTGGGTTGTATACTATAGACTTTTGCAGTCGTATATTTCCTCTAGCTATACTCCAGTTATCTCACATAATTTATTTGTATAACTTGCAGCTTACCGGCCGTTTAGGTATCTTCCAGTGGCTTAGCTAGGGGGTACATCCAGGATTTGATAAAAAACAAATCAATTAAATAGAGGCGAGCAATGCACTTATTATGGACGAACTTCTATTGGAAAGGTTCCCACAACCCCTTCCATGCATTCTTATTAATATTTAATACAGTATATTTCTTTTCTATTAAATTCATTAAAATTATTAATATTTTATTTAGACAAAACTTTTCAATTATAAATATTTTAAATTATAAATTATTACAAATTTAAAAATTAAATTTCAAAATAATTATTATATTATTAAATAAAATATAGTAATTGAATCTTTTAATTATTGATATGATTGAAAAATAAAATCAATAACGAAATAATATTAATTATGAGGAAAAGAAATAAACACGAAGAGCGAACAAACAAGAAACCGAGGGTGTTAGAAGTTAGGTTAGAAAAGACAGAAATATTTACTGATCTTTTGAAAGAAATTCATAATGTCGACTTCAAATCGTATAAAAACATTTAAGGTATGTGCCCTAAAGACTATGATCGTTTAGTAAATAAGATAGAACCAATAATAAGGTAAAAAAAAAACACTCAATTCAGATTGTCAAAAGCAGCTAGAGCAACTGCTCTATTTAATCAGTCAAATAGAGCGAGATCACTCTAGAGAGAAAGTCTCGGAGGTGTGCCCACTGATACTCTAGCTAGATTTATGTCAATCTCGCTAGATCTTAGACTTAATCTAGCTAGGGTGCTCTCAATGGTGTCTCCATTAGTTGGGGGAGTCTCATGCTAGAGTAAATCTAGCAAAAAAATCTCCAGTGTACATGTACCTTTAGAAAGGGTGCTGATTGGTGTTAAATTGACTTCATAAGCTTATGCCGCAGAAATTTTTTTTTTTTGTTTCCCTGTGTAATATAGCTGGTATACAGTAATATTTTAATGCTATGAGCTTGTTAAGCAATTTCTTGTTTGTAAAGGATTGATCCACAACGCTATTTACAAGGAAAGGAAAATATTACCATTATTTACATTAAACCAACCCTTTTCAAGATATGTTTTAAGATTTTTATAATTTTTATTTTGTTCTTTTTTTTTTAGCCGAAAAAAACGCGATCATTTAATAAAATGAACTTGTACATGCAAAATTTTTTTTAAGAGGTTTATAACAAAAAACAAAACAAGATTATATAGTTTTTTTTTTGTTTTTTTTTTTTAATCTAAGCATTCTAATCTGATACAAAAAAAATAATTTATTTTCTTTGGTTTTTTTCTTATAACAACATTCATTTAAGATAAAAAATAAAAAAAGATTTTTACTCACGCCTTTTTGTTTTTCGGCATTAAAGGCTATTTATTGGTAGCCAATCAAACCATGACCGAAGACATGTCTTTTTTCATTATTATCTCATCATAGCCGAATTGTTTTTGTTCATATAGTTTAGAGCAGGGGTGGGCAAATACTTTTAAGCGCGGGCCAAAATGAAATTTTCAAAATGTCTCCCGGGCCGGAGGACTATACCGCGTACGCTTTCCACACCCGAATGTTTTGGATGGAGTTTTTTCCCTGCCCTTATAAACGCCCCTGAGAAGGTTGAATTTTATGCATTTTAAGGAGTCTGTTAATAAATATCCGGCTCGATTTTACCAAAAATCAACCGTAAGTCGCCGCGTTCAGTAACATGAAGCCGATTTCTCTTTTTAGTTACCAACATTACTACAGTATTAAATCCACGTGATAAAAATGATTACACTACCTATATACAATAACCCAATAACAAAAATAAAACGATATTAATTTTGATGTCGCTGACTGAGCGAAAATAAAACAATATTGCTGGGCAACACTGTTGCCAAAACATTGCCGAGACATTTTTGGCAGGAATATTTCATCAATATATTGCCCGGCAATGTCATTTTTTATTGCTTGTGTATAGGCCCCTTAAAGTTGATATACAAAATATTTCAACGAGAGCCTATGGTCGAAAATTTAAAATTTTATCATATTTATTTAGTAAGTCAAGAAAAAAAAGGTGTACTTGATTTAGGGAAAAATTTAATTTATTTCAAAGATTGTAATTGACTTGGAAATGTTATATACTAAGCCTAATAATTCATTTATAAAAAAAATAACTTTAGAGACAGTTGAAACATTAATAACGATTAACTTGAATCTGTTATGCTTTTCATTTTTCTTTTTTTTTCTTCTTTTCTTGCAGTTAATTAACATTTAAGCTTGTTTTTATTTCTTCTTTTCCTTTCTTTGAGAGATGAGTATGACTTTTATTATCATCACAAAACAAAAATTCGTATTTTCTCTATGTATACGAGAAAGAAGATAAATCTTTTGTTTGGCTATTGAATTAGCGTGTATGCTGCTTTGAAAAATGTCAAATGTGAATTTAATTTCTCAAATGAAACAGATGAAAAAAAAAATCAAATTAAAATTGCAAAAGACAGAGGAGGAGAAAAATTGAGAAAAAATATGGGGAATGACTTCCCCGAGACTTTCTCGTATATCCTTTTGAAATTACGTCTGGGTGTGTGTGTGTGTGAACACGATTGCTTAAAAACCAAAGGAGCTAGATCGATGAAATTTTGTATATGCTCCTTAAACTAAAATTGTAGACTTCGATCAACTTTTGGAGTAAATACGTCACTTGCAAGTAGTACTTTACCTAATAAGTTTTTTCAAAAATTTTGAAATTTTAAATTTCTTTGTTATATTATGATAAAATGCTCAATTTTAAAAAGTTTTTATTCTTTGATATTTTTTCGAAAACTGAATAGTTTTTGAAATAATCACAAAAGAAAACGCCATTTTTCGTTAATTTTGGAAAGGAAATTCAAAACAAAATCATACAGATGTCATTAAAAAACTTGTAAATATAAACAAATAAATTTGTGAAACAAACAAACACATACGGACACACAGACATAATGCACAAAATGGTATTTTTGGACTCAGGGAGGTCTAAAACGTGGAAAACATCAAAATCTCGAAGTCGAATTTTTTTACGATTACAATACTTTCTCTATACGAGAAAGTAAAAAAGCGGCCAAGGCTGGAGCGATACGAGTATCGTTAAAAGTGTGAATGAGAAAAAAGTGTGTATGTTTAAAAAAAAAAAAAACTTTTTATAACATAAAATGAAATATTTTAAGATGTAAATATCTTATACTTTTAAACGAGCATTGCATGTTCATTTCTCGAAAACGGCTAAAACAATTTTTTTCAAATTTTAAATATACTAGCGGCGCCCCTCTTCGGCGGTCTTCTCGCCTAACCGAGTGGCTTCGTCCCCCTGAACCCCCTCCAGCTGGCTCGGGCCCCCCTGCAGCGGACCCTCGCCTTTTCTTAACTATGAGAATCCATGTCGCCCGCTTTTGGCATCTAGACAGGTGTGCTTCGCCCCCCCCCCTGGACTCCATCAATTGGCTCGGGCCCGCCTGCGGTGGACCCTCGCCTTTTCTTTTTTTTTTTTTTAAACACTCACACTTTTTTCCCATTCACACTCACATATACACAGTTTTTTCGGCAACTCAGGCCATATAAGACTTTACGATAACCTTTATTTATTCGGGGGTCCAGGCATTCTTATTTAAGCCCTTTGGTATCTAAATGGCTTAAATAAAATCATCGGACTGTCTGGGGTCCGGACCCGCGACGTTCGGTATAGAAGCTATGCACGCTACCAACTACACCAAGCCCGAGGCTCGCCTTTTCTTAATTATGAAAAAAAAAAAATTTTTTAACACTCACGCTTTTTTGCTTATTCACACTCACATTCACACACACATACACACAGTCTTTTCGGCAACTTAGGCCATTTAAGACTTTAAACGATTATTTGTAAATATCTATTTGGGGTCCACGCATTCTTATTTAAGGTATCCAAATGGCTTAAATAAAATCATCGGACTGTCTGGGGTCCGAACCCTCGACCCTTGGTATAAAAGGGAGGCGCGCTACCAACTACGCCAAGCCCCAAGGGAGAAAAAAATTTTCATTACTATTCCAATCCAGTGCCTGCTTGAGGATTTGTTTACATTACATTCATAGAATACACAAATGGAAAGAATACAAAAAAATTCTGCTTGAGGATTTGTTTACATTACATTCATAGAATACACAAATGGAAAGAATACAAAAAAATTCCCTATGGGAGAAATTGTAACTTTAGAAATTAATAACTCAAAAAGTTATAGGAATTTCGACAATTTCAGAAAATAATTTTTCTGTAATTCCTAGAAGGTCCTCTTTAAGAATAAAAAATTTCGTTTTAAAATTCCAACGCGAAGTGTAGTGTAAAATTAAAAAAAACCTTACCCCTCTCTCTCTCTCTCTCCACCCCCTAAATAAATAGAATAAAATTCAAAGTCATACATAATCTAATTCTTCTGATAAACTTAAATGATAAAAAAAAGTTTTTCTCATTAAACCTCACTCAGTATAATATTTGATACGGGGTATTTTTTTTTTTTTTTGCTTAATACAAATACAACTTTGAATGAAAAAAAAACAAAGTCAATAAAAAAAAATGTCAGGGTTATGTCATGACCCTTTTGCAGAGTTTCAAACTTTTTTAAATGTCAATGGCGATAAATGATTTTACTTGCTTTCGTTATTAGTTAGTTAGTATATATAGGTTAGGTCTCTCTCTCTCTCTCTCTCTCTATTTTTAAATTATCAAGTCCTTTGAAAACTTAGATGTTTTTTATAATATAGCTCTAAAACTAGACCTGATGAGGCAAAGCTGAAGGAATTTAAAAAATTATTTTAGAAACAAAGATAAATAATAAAATTTAAGGTTTCAATTTGTGCCGATTTTTCTATACTTTTCGAAATTTTAATGGCCTACGGGAGCGAAGTCGTTACGCATGTTTTTCCCGCTAAGATGGCGTTGTGTGTCATTAAAAGTATGCCCAAATATCAAGTAATTCAAAAATTTGCCAAGAGATGTCAGAATGGTAGCTAATAATATTTAATGCATTTGGTAGATTTTCATTGATCCTTTAACAAATATTTCTTAAATGTTATTATATATTATGTATCTTTTATAAAAGTATAAAAATATATAAATATAGGCCAGATATAGGCTAATACTATATCGTCTGTTAGACTAGCCTGCCATCTATTGCAAGAATGCTGAACTAATTTGACATTTGATTTTTAAATAAATCATCTAGGCTTAATTTAAAAATTTCTTAATTAATATGTGATTAATAATAACAATAAATTCATTTTTAAATTTAAAAAATATTAAAGATTATTGGGACAGATTGTTTTTTGTATTTGCTTGATAACAAAAAAATTAATTACGATGATTTTTTAATAAGTCATTAAAAAAATTATAGCTCGATGTCTCAATAATCTCTTATGAATTTAATTCATTTAAAAACAAAACAGCATTGAAAAATTCCTTATAATAGTCTATTTTTTTAAAGTACGTTTAGACGTCGCTCCGGAACGCTCTTAATTTATAAACAAAAAATGTAATTATGTTATATTTTATATTTGCTTGAATATGTTAATTAGAGAGGTGGAAAGTGTATTCCCCTTTAGGGCATTTTGTTGTAAAGCTTATAGAGTTTGTTGTCAGATTTTGTGATTAAATAATAGAGAACACTCATCCAGTTAACTTATTGTCTAATTGTCTGTGCATCAAATAAAGGGTGAGTGGGCGGAGGAGGGGGAATTATTACATAATAACATTATCAGCGTTTCATTAGAGTCCAGGTGAAAGGGAAACAAATTTTTAATCATTATAATAAAAAAAAAAATTTGTCTCTGCCGTTAATTCTCGGGATCAGTGTCTATATATATAAATCGCTAATGTCCGTCTGTTTTTCTGTCTATCCGTCCATCCGACCGTCCATCTGTCACGCTCTATTTGGGCAACTTCCCGTTGGAATTTTCTAGGGACCTTCTAGGGATTACAGGAATTCCTAAAGTTACAATTACATAGAGAAATATTTATGTATTAATTGCATTTGTGTATTCTATGAATGTAAATAAATCCTCAAGCAGGCATTGGATTGGAAAAGTAATAATTTTTTTTTTTTTATAATTAAGAAAAGGCGAGTACCAAATGGCTTAAATAAGAATGCCTGGACCCCAATGTATATAATTATTAATACAACGGTTATCGTAAAAGTTTTATATGGCCTGAGTTACCGAAAATACTGTGTGAATGTATGTGTGAGTGTGAGTGTGAATGAAAAAAAGTGTGAATTAAAAAAAAAAAAGCGAGGGCCCGCCAGCTGAGGGGGTCCAGGGGGGCGAAACCCCACGGCTAGGCGCGAAGCCCGCCGAAAGCGGGCGGCTAGGCTAGTTCAAAAATAAATACGACCTCATTGCATTACTTTTTTTTTACCTATACTGTAAAAAAAAATCTTAATCTTGTTAGTATGATTTGGAATATTAAATTTACAAATTTCCCTTGTAAATGATAACTACTATGCATTTATCTACTAAATTTACAAATTAATGCGTTTAAATATTTACAATAAAAAAAAAAGAAAACATTTTAAAATTACAATTTTCTTCGAAAAAAAATCTGGTGTGACTGGCGCACAGCACACAACTTTCTCTTACCTTCGGTAATCGAAAGTTGTGTTCTGTGCTTGTCACACCAGATTTTTTGTGTCGACATGTATTTAGTTTCCGACAGTAGGGTACAATTGAATTCAAGATGTAAAATTTATAAGTATGGCAAAATATTTATATGTTGTTACCATGGCAACCATTTCTCCTATCTTTTCTATGGAGTACAAGAGTAAAGTGGTCTTTAGAAGATTTCAATCACAAAATGAGAATATACATTTTATTGAGAATCTAAAAAATAATTGATTTTTGAATTTTAAAAAAAATCGTTGGAGCAAATTTTGAGAAAATCGAAAAAAACTGAAAAAGTGCATCAGTAAAGTACTAGTACTCTTTGGTCGATTTTGTTCAAAAGCTTCGTGTGACGTCCCAGGGGGGTGCCTAACTTAAATATACAATTTCAACCTCCTAGCTCTTTTCGTTCTTGAGATATTTTGTTCACAGACACACAGACAGACAGACAGACACACACACAGACAGACCATGTCGCGAAAACCACTTTTTTGGATTCAGGGGACCTCAAAACGTGAAGATCCATCAAAATCTCGACATCGAATTTTTGACATGAATCCAATACTTTCTCTCTATATATATATTACATATATACATAGGTAAGAGAAAGTAATAGAGTATGTATTGCAATTTTACATACATTGTATAGTAATTTTCGTTAAAAATTGTATTTTTTCGGAAGCAGTTTGCGAATTCTAAAATTACCACACAATTGCACTCTAATTTTCAAATGTTTTTCTAAAATTACAATACATTTGTAATTGATTTTTGCAAGGACTTACTAAATTTAGTGCAGGGCCGGATCTAGGGGGGGGGGCAGAGGGTGCACGTGCCCCGGGCGGCAGATATTAGGGGGGCGGCAATTAAAGAAAGATAAAAAATTTTAGGAAAAAAAAAGGAAAAATATTTTTTCCGGAATGGAAAAAATTTATGTTCCGCGCAAGAGAAAATGTTCTGCGGGCGGCAAAATTTTTAGCGTCTCTAAAAAAAAAATAAAATATTTTTTCGGACAGAAAAAAATTCTGGTTCCGCCCCTGATTTAGTGTTTATGTAATTTGTTTCCTACACAATTTTAAAATTAACAAACATTTTTTTACAGTGTATAGGCCTATATAATAATATCAATAATGAGATTTTTTTACTTTTTTAAATTACTATAAAGTTACATGCATAACACCTTCGCTCCTGTCCCGCCTTAACAGTTAAGCGTTGTAGAGGATCCGCGACATCAAAAATAAAGCACTGATCTAAACAATCACAAAAACACTCTGAATGAAGGGATTGTCGTTATTATTTTGATAAAATGGCCCATTAAAATTGCTTTTTATTCTTCTTTCCCATTTCATTTCTTCTCCTCAAATCCTCCTTTAAAACGTTGATAGAAAACGTGTTTATTATTTTCTATTTCCCCAATATTGCTTGGATTAATGTTTTTTTTTTTCTCACAATAGAAAATTTTATTAGCCGTCTCTTTATTGTTGAAGAAGTGAGTGGGTGGCGAATATATTTAAAGATTTACTACTGGATATTAAAAAAAATCCCTGCCTGAGGTTAAAAAAGAAATAAACTACCGACCGCTTGAAAGAATCTGAATTTTATATACGACTCTTATACTTTTTACGATTTGATATTGATTCTTTTTTTTTTTTTTTTTGTTTAAGATTCTTATGCAAATAAAAATTTGCATAATTGTTATTAAAGATACATTCATCCTAATTAAATATCAGTTAAAGAAAAGTCTTTTTATTATTTTTTTTAAGCCATTTATTTCATTTTGTGTTTTAATCTTAGGAAGCACTTACTATTTGTCTTCTCTATAAATTTGGTCAAACAGAGTTTGACAGACGGACAGACAGGCGGACACTCCGCTATTATATATACAGATAGATTCCAATGGGAAGAAGACTTTTGAGTGCTTCAAAAGTGAGTGGTTATTCGCACTATTTTTTAAACAGAGGTTCCCAACCTTTTTTAATGTGCGGCCCACTTTTTCCGTAAAAGAAACGCTGAGGCCCACAGTATACAGGGTGTTTCAAAAGGACTTTACTACTTTAATACATTTATACAGAGAACCTAGAGAGGTGATTGTAGAGTTTATTGTAGAGAAACACATCAAGTTTTAACTCACCTAGAACTAGGGGCAGTTGTGCGTTAAAGAAGGCTGTCTTCAGTGGACCCGAGCGTGCAAGCTCTGTGTTTTGTTTTTAAATGTCAAAGTTTTATAAATTTATTCAAAGAAGATACAGAGCTGGTTTTAGTGTTGTTTAAAGAGAAACACATCAAGTTTTTTTATACCTCAAACTAAACTTCATTTGATTATCCTGCACACATCCCATTCTTCCCATATTCTTTAGTTTGAGGTAAAAAAAAAACTTGATGTGTTTCTCTTTAAACAACACTAAAACCAGCTCTGTATCTTCTTTGAATAAATTTATAAAACTTTGATATTTCAAACCAAAACACAGAGCTCGGGTGTGAAGACAGCCACTTGTCGCTAGTGCTCGTGATAGTGCGATTCGGCACTAGCGAACTAGGTGAATCAAAACTTGATGTGTTTCTCTACAATTGACACTACAATCACCTCTCTAGGTTCTCTAAATAAATTTATATGAATTTTCAAAGTAGTAAAGTCCTTTTTGAAACACCCTGTATATGTATATAATTTTTATCTTTCCTTAAACGTCCGCGGCCCAGTTCCAATTAGCCCGCGGCCCACACGTTGGGAACCGCTGCTCTAGAGACAAAGCCTCGGAGGTGTGTCCACTGATACTCTAGCTAGATTTATGTCAATCTCGCTAGATCTTATACTAGAGTGTTCTCAATGGTGTGTCCATTTTTAGGTGGAGTCTCATATAGATCTAGCGAGACTAAATCTAGCAAAAAAATTTACAATATACGTACCATAAGGGAAATGAATATTTTGGACATATCCTGGTATACATAAAAGATAGGCAAGATTAATTGGTAGAGGAAGAGGAGCTCACTACAGATCTATGGACCACTCTTCCAATGGATAAGGATTCGTTCACCAAAAACCATGGAAATCAAACATTCACATTTAAAAAAAATTCTAACCTATATTTAAACAGGAAACGATTAAATATATTTTTTTTTTTTTTTTTTGAACGCCCACTCAAATTCCAATTTAATTGCAATTGAATATATTTACATTTGAAGTGCGGGAATCGTTTTGTCACACTTGTTTTTTTTTTTTTTTTTAATAAAACAAAAATAATGACCACTTCTTGTTATAAGAGATAAGTGTTTTTGCGGATTCGCATGTTTTACCCTCCCTACGCCCTCCCCTTGTACTCATATAGCTATAACTCAACTTTTTTTTTTTTTAATAATTAGTGCTGGTAATGGAAAAGCAATTATAAAGCAATTCATGCAAGAGCTTTTTTTTATATATGGGTGTGTGTGTGTGGTTCATGACATAATTTGGAAAACGATTTAAATGAAAAATGAGATAGATATTATATTATTAATTCGCCATTACGTTCTTATAATTAAAAATAAGCAAAATATAATTCACGCTCGAACTTTCTCTTTGAATTTTGAATTTTTGTCGAATTCAGCTCTCAGA
Organism: Euborellia annulipes; assembly: GCA_023213315.1. NCBI lineage: Eukaryota > Metazoa > Arthropoda > Insecta > Dermaptera > Anisolabididae > Euborellia > Euborellia annulipes. The sequence continues at coordinate 26,129 of JAKCPI010015743.1, read as the reverse complement.
ATATTCCTATTAGAAAGATATATCGCGTCTTTTGAAAAATTAAAAAAATTATTTGAGCTGGATTTGAACTCTGAGTTTTCTTTAGAATTCTAAACTTTACTAATTACAGCGTCGAAAATTAGATAATTAAATCGGTTAGTCAGAAGAAAAATTTTAATTAAATACCGCAAATCATTAAAAATAAAATATAATATAAAAGTATAAATTGAATCCAATTTAAAAATTGACTCCCTATAAAAATGTAAAAATAACAAATTCATTTTTGAAGTCAAGGAATATAAAAACTTATATTTCCTTGGTATATTACAATTAAATATTCAATATGAACTTATTAATGATGCATAAAAAATTTATTTATTATAAATAGGGATGTGGTATCGAAAAAAAAGTATCGATACTTGTACTTAGTATCGTGTCGAAAGGAAAGTATCGATACCAAAAAGTATCGAGTAAAAAAAGTACTTGTATCGAAACAAAAGTATCGATGCCAGTAAGTATCGAGTATTTCTTTAGGTATGAGTATTTTTTCTTTTTTTATGACTTCTCGGCATATCAGACTCCGATACCGGCAATCAAATACTCATATGAGTAAAGTATCGAGTAAAAAAGTACTAGTATCGATACCAGGAAGTATCGATAATATAAATTCACTGGGTTGATAAATAAGGTCCAATAAAGCGAAATGAAACACTAATTGCCTCCGGCAACCCTACCATGCTAGGCCCTGGCGGGCAGCGTCTCGGGATATGACTAAGAGTTGTCCAGATAAATAAATTTTAATTAACTACGGCGGACCCTCTCTTTTTCTTATTTATGAGAACCCGTGGCGCCCGCCTTTGCATCTAGAAAGGGGGGCCTCGCCCCCTGGACCCCCGCCAGCTGGCTCGAGCCCGCCTGCTGCGGACCCTCGCCTTTTCTTCTTAAATATGAAAAGAATTTTTTTTTTTTTAAACATTCACACTTTTTTCTCATTCACAGTCATACTCATACACACATTCACACAGTCTTTTCGGCAACTTAGGCCATTTAAGACTTTTGACGATAACCGTTATGAATATATATTATTATTTGGGGTCCAGGCATTTCTATTTAAGCCATCTGGTATCCAATTGGCTTAAATAAAATTCATCGGACTGCCTGGGGTCCGAACCCGCGACGTTCGGTATAGAAGTCAGGCACGCTAACGGCTACTCCAAGCCCCGTGGGCGAAAAGAAAATTATTATTATTCCATTCCAATCCAGTGCCTGCTTGAGGATTTGTTTACATTCATGGAATACACAAATGAAAAGAATACATAAATATTTCTCGATACATTTCCTATGGGAGAAATCGTAACTTTAAAAATTAATAACTCAAAAAGTTATGGCAATTTCGGGATGAAAATAATTTTCCTGTAATCCCGAGAAGGTCCTCTTTATACATAAAAAATTTCATTTCAAAATTCCAACGGGAAGTTGCCTAAATAGAGCGTGACAGACAGACAGACAGACAGACAGACGGACATTAGTGAATTATATATATAGATTATCGTAGAAATTAAGGTATATTTATTTATAATCACGGCCTTCTTGGCTCCTCGCTGGGTGATTTGACATGGAATGAATGATCCTTATATGATCGGCAAAAGAATTTTTTTTTTAAGATTTTTTTCTTCCTTCTTACCTGAGCATTTCTTCTAAAATACCAAATTTGATGACGTCGGGAAATATTTATATAGCTAAAGGTAAACAAATTGAATGAATAATTTATCTTGAAAGGGGAAAGAAAGTTCGGCGACGTGCTTGCTTGTCTCGCCGATTATTTATTTTTTCTTTTCCCGTGAAAATTAATTAATCATTTCCTCTTTCCCTCCTAAATTATTTCTATATCTATATATATAAGGGATTCAAGCAGACTGACCTTTTGATCAAAATTAAACTGCCTTCATTTAATGATTGATTACAAAATTTAATCTATCAAGCGCTCTGCTCTCACCATTTATTATAAATAAATCACCTCCTTAAATGGTCTTAGAGCTTTTTCAACTTGAGAAAATACTCGAATGGTTATACCTCCCTCTATGTCCCTTTCTACTTTCTCTTAACTATAAATATATATAGAGAGAAAGTATTGTGATCATGTCAAAAATTCGATGTCGAGATTTTGATGGATATACATGTTTTGAGGTCCCCTGAGTCCGAAAAGGTGGTTTTCGCGACATGGTCTATATGTGAACAAAATATCTCAAGGCCGAAATAGCTAGGAATTTGAAAATTTATTTTTAAATTAGGTACTTCCCTAGAATATGACAAGAAGCTTTTGAACAAAATTGGCCAAAGAGTACTAGTACTTTTCTGATGTACTTTTTCAGTTTTTTATGATTTTCTCAAAATTCTCTCTGACGATATTGATTAAAATTCAAAAATCAATTATTTCTTAGATGCTCTTTAAAATGTATATTCTCATTTTGTCATTGAAATCATCTGAAGACCACTTTACTCTTGTACTTCATAGGAAAGATAGGAGAAATGGTTGCCATGGTAACAAAATAAGAGAAAAAAGTGTGAGTATTTAAAAAAAAAAAAAAATCAATTTAAAAATTGAATTATTAAATCACACAATTATTATCTTCTTTATATATATAATTCTTCTGTACGTGTGTATGTGACTGAACTCCTCCTAAACGACTGAACCAATTATGATGAAATTTTCTGTGTATGTTTGTGAGAATCCCGGACAGGTTTTGTTTCACAAATAACAATAAGTTAATGAGTAATTATCCGTTAAAATAAGAAAAAAATAAAAATTAGGAGAAATAGTTGCCATGGTAACAAAATATAAATATTTACCCATGTTTACGATTTTTTTTATTTATTTACATTTTGAATTCTAAAATATCGGCGTAAATTTTTTGTCTGTGTACCGGGAGAGTCCCGGAAAGGATATGATTCACACCGCCGAAGGCGGGGCTTTGCGTCTAGTTTTTTTATAAATTGTCATATGTATTAAATTTAAAATGTCTCATTTTTGTCAAATAATAAATTATATTTCTCAAAACAAATCCGGACAAATCTGAAGCCATACTCTTCACAAAAAAAGCGAAAATGTCTCCACACACGTATAACAATAGAAGACAACCGCTTGAAATGGCAGCCCTCAGTTCGCTATCTCGGAGCCCTTCTTGACAGGAGAAACAATTGGACAACACCCTATAATGGTCAAAGCCATATGGGCATTTTCTCCTGGCCTCTTTCTCTTTATCTGGACCCGGAGAATTTTTTATCCCCACGAATATTCAAGTGAAAATTAAATAATATTTAATTATTTAATTTTCATTAATTTTTTTTCTATATACAAATAATTTAATAAATTATTAAATCAGATCAACAATCCCAATTAGGGGATAATTAGCTTTAATTTCAATTTATTGTTAAACTATTAATATTATTATTAGTAATTAATTTTATATAAATAAATAATGGAATTGTCTCCCAGCCGTCAAGGCAACCACATCGCCTCCCCAAATAGGCCTTCTTTTAACCTATTATATAAAAAGTTTATTATGAGCTATGCCTCCCCCAGCACCCTGATAGTGAGGTGACTGGCCTCAATCCTTTCCCTGGACCATTATCCAGAGGTTGATGCATATACATCTCCAACGAATACTGGTTGTTCTGAGATCGACTACCATTGTGAGTGTGCACCGTGGACCTTTGAAGCGAGCCTGTCCGAGACCAAACCTAATTCTATCTGGACCAACCGGAGGCTGTGACTCCAATCAACCATCGTCAGCTTCAGATGAGTCAATCATTATGTTTTCCCCTTCCCCCTTAATTAACTTGCATATAATAAATAAACTATAAACTGTAATTATATTTTTCTAAATATAATTTATTTAAACAATTATTTGAATGATTCTAAATATAATATTATATCTAATCTTTAAATTCTTACAACAATTTATAAATACGATTCAAGGCTTTTGTGTCTCAAAGAAGCGAAGTTAGATACTCTTTACGCCCCTATCGAACCGGCGTTGTTGCGAAGCCAACGACCGGTCCATTAATAAATTAAATAATCTTGTAATTAAACCACAAGTTAAATTAAATTCATGTTATAAAAAAAAAATATGAAATAAAAAATAAAATTTTGTTAATTTATTTTGTATTCTTATTGATGTTTCCATTGATAAACGACTTTTCACGTTATAACCCATAAAGAAAGTCAAAACAAAAGCGCAGCAGTCACTCAGCATCCTCTGGCCGCTCCTCAAACGTCCAAGCCTGCTTCCTCTGGAAAACACTCATCACATACGCAGCTCCAGTCTGGTTCCCCCACATCTCCCGGTCATCTCTCTTGCAGCTCGAAAGAATCCAATCCAAAATACTCCGGATAATCGCAGACCCACCACCCGGCATCAATAACCATATCATCAGAGTTGGCTTAAATATTGAATCCCTGGAAGAACACCTCGAAAAACTCACCAACAGGTTTACCACGAAAGCTCGGCTCCACGAAAATCCACTCATCTCGGAAATTTACAATCAAAATTGAATTTATATATTAGGGGAGACCGGGGCAGGTTGGCCCACTAATTTTTATTTCTTTTATAAAATTTTTTATTTAATCATTTTCGTTTATGTTTTCATTTTAAAATGTTGGTGTAACCTTAAGCTACCAAATGGTCATCGTAAAAGTCTCCTAAATTGATGTTAAAATTAAAAAAAATAATTATTTCTAAAATATTTAGAGTGGGCCAACCTGCCCCGTGGTCGGGGCAGGTTGGCCCGGACCTCGGGGCAGGTTGGCCCGGAAGGCATTTGTTATTTTTATATGAATTAAAATGCAAGAAAATAATTTAAAACAACCTAATTTTAACACACAAAGTTTATTTTAAATTATAATTGGTTATTGCAACAGTTTCAGTAATAAGTGAGTACTAAATCAAAAAAAGTATATCGTGACTTCAAGAACTTTTCCTTTTTCAGTTTTTCTTTTGTATTTACGAATCACTGTTATAACCGTGGTCCAGAGGTTGGAGATGAGAGTCAGAATGCTATGAAGAGCATTGCAGACACCTTACTTGGGCTTGGCAAGTTGGCAAAAAGAGTATCCCAACAAGGGTCCCAACTTTTCTCTCCCAACGCTCAATTTGTGCTCTTTTGAAAAATCTCTTAGCCCTCGGGGCTTCGTGTAGAGGTTATCATTTGGATACCAGATGGCTTAAATAAGAATGCCTGGACCCCCAAAATATATAATTATTAATACAACGGATATCGTAAAAGTCTTATATGGCCTGAGTTACCGAAAAGACTGTGTGAATGTGAGTGTGAATGGGAAAAAGTGTGAATGTTTAAAAAAAAAAAAAGCGGAAACACTTCATATCTTCCCGAACCACAGATATTCAAAGAACTAGAATGTTTTAGAAAACAATAAGAACATATTCATATATCTGATAACTATTTCCCAAAAACAAACACATGTGCTCATTTATGATGCAAAATTTCCTCCAATAAACTCTCAATGACGGCCAGTATAACATCGATATTTATAATAATTTTTATTTTGTTACTTTTACATCATTCATTGCCACTAAAATTGAACAAATAAAACACGGTTTAACGATTTCATACATACAATGGCAAAAAATCGAGTGGGCCAACCTGCCCCGTCATTTTTGGGCCAACCTGCCCCATCGTCATATTTGAAACAATTTTTATCCCGCACAAATCCCGTTGATGTTTTTTAATTAATATGCCATAGAGAAATAATCCTTATACTCTAACCTTTAAACATAGTGCTCACTTTTTATCCTCGAAGTAACCAAAAAGTAGATAAAACAATTTTATTCAACTAATAAAAACTTACTCCAAGGTGCAAAAAACGAATAAATGATCCTAGCTCATGCGAATTTACTCCGATCGCTATAGTTGTTTTGGCGGAAGGTGTGTGGCAGTGCTATTAAACTTCATTCTGATCCGTATCACAATCGTCCAATTATTCTGCGAAATATCGCGACTGGGCCGACCTGCCCCGTGGGCCAACCTGCCCCGGTCTCCCCCTACTCTTAATTTTTATATATTCTTTTTTGCTATGAATTTTACATTTTGAACTTTTATTTTTTATACAAAAAAAATAAGGTTTTTTTTTAGAAATTTTTTCCTTATACAACCTCGGGCAAAGCAAAGCATCGGATGGAGGAAAAACCCGGATACCTGATTGGGAGCAAGATGGCTCGAAGTCAGTATTAAATAAATGTACTTATAATCTATGTATTTCAAGTTGAATAAATGTCTTTAAATGTTAAATGTCTTATTTTTGTCTAGCCATCTATTACAGTAACAAAAATTTAAAATGTTTGGTCTCAAGATTAACAAACTATGCAAGAACATTAATAAAAAATCTGGCCTACTAGAAACTAGAGATGGGCAAAATCGTTCTTTTTGAAGAACGGGTCGCTCGCCGTTCGATCTCTGAAACGACCCGTTCATCGTTCTTTTTTCACTGTCTCTGCCCCCACCCTCCCCCCCCCCGTCTGATTAAGGACGAAGGTTTTTTTTTAACATTCACACTTTTTTCTCATTCCCACAGTCTTTTTCGGCAACTTTGGCCATATAAGACTTGACGATAACCGTTATTTATGAATCTATCCATATTGGGGTCCAGGCATTTCTATTTAAACCATTTGGTATCCAAATGGCTTAAATAAAATCATCGGACTGCCTGGGGTCCGAACCCGCGACGTTCAGTATAGAAGGTGGGCACGCTACCAACTACAGCAAGCCCGGGGGGCATGAAGCAGGTTAATTTACATACTTTTTTGTTGAAAAAATATTTAATTTTATTTTAATGTCAAGTTGGAACTAGCCCACAGGCTTAATAAAAATCATCGTTGTAACAAATGACAAAATATTAATATCAAGTGTACTATGGAATCAATATTATCAATAATTTGTATTTTTTGGACATATCGAACCTTATATCATCTTAAAATCCTACCTCATATCATCTTAGGGTTAAAAAATAGTTACTTCTATGCAGTGGCGCAACCAGGATTTGCTCCTGAGGGGGTTTTCCGGGGGGGGCTGATCTCAAATATTTTTCTGTGAAAATTTTTTTTTTCGCAGAACCGAAGTTTTTTTGCCTTGCGGGGAAATTTTTTCCAGTCCGTAAAAATATTTTACCTTTTTTTTTAGAGACGCTAAATTTTTGCCGCCCCGTGGAACCAAATTTTTCCCCATGTGCCGCCCGCGGAACCAAATTTTTTTTCCATGCGCCACCCGCGGAATATTTCCTCTTTTGCGGAACCGAAATGATTATACTTTTTCTTTTCTATTTGTAATATATATATTTTGATTTTTTTTATCTCCTGGGGGGGGGGGGTTAAAACCCTAACCCCCCCCCCTGGTTGCTCCTATGCTTCTATGCATTTTGATAAAAAATTAAACAAAAACACCAAAAAAAGTAATCTATAAGGTTTAAAAAAACAAAGATATGAATAATTCAATGAAAAATGTCAGTTTTGATTGCCCGCCACCCGAATTTTATCGATAAATTCCGAACGAACTCGAAGGAGTAAGGAAGAAAAGCTAAAACAAATGAACGGAGGACTGCCCGTTTGCCGAAGACAGGTCAAAGCAACGAACGGAGGACCGGCGAACGGAATTTAAAAAAAAATCGTTGGAGCAAATTTTGAGAAAATCGAAAAAAACTGAAAAAGTACATCAGTAAAGTACTAGTACTCTTTGGCCGATTTTGATTAAAAGCTTATTTTTCCGGTCCCGGGGGGTGTTTAACTTAAATATAGAATTTCAACCTCGTAGCTCAATTCCTTCATGCTTAAAATTGAACCCAGACACACACACACACACACACACAGACAGACCATGTCGCGAAAACCACTTTTTTGGATTCAGGGGACCTCAAAACGTGAAGATCCATCAAAATCTTGACATCGAATTTTTGACATGAATCCAATACTTTCTCTCTATATATATATTACATATATACACAGGGGCGCCGGAACGAATTTGAATCAGGGGGGAGAAATTTTTTTTTAGAAAATTAAAATAATTTAATATGTTTAAATAGTATAAAACAAAAACATATCTACTATAAAACTTTAAAAATTTTAAATAAAATCACAATTCTAATAAAATTAAAATTTTAAAAAATTTGATAGTGATTTTATCAAAAATTTGTAAAAAAATGAATTTCTTACTTTTTTAATTTTTTTTAATTTATATTTTATTTTTCAAAAGTAAAAATACATCATTTTTAAAAATAAATGAAATAAAAGAAGAAATTTTGCCCCCCTGCCCCCTCCTATAGGATGCCAGGGGGGGCAATGTACCCTTGCCCCCCAGCGCCTATGTATATACATAGGTAAGAGAAAGTAAAAAAAAACATCACATTGCACGCCTGAAGCAAGTTATTTCGCTAGTAATGTCAAAAATCTTCGTTATTATTATTATTATTATTATTATTGGAATTGATAAACATAGACGAGTATAAACTGAGAGATGAATGAACTAGTTGCGTTTGTTTTTCAATAGAATGACATTAGCCTGTCATCTAAAGCTTAAAACAACATCATTAATAATAACAACAATTTAAGTATATTAAAACTATGCAAATTCATCAACTGCGTAGCAGCTAGTGCCTTAAGCTGAAATAAACACACACACACACACAAATATCTTCTTCCAATTACTAAACTTTGTTTGCCTTTCCTATAATAATTACGCCAATATTTAAATTCGTAATAAGGTTACTGAAAAATATATTAGATTTAAAAAAAAATGACGTATTTTCTTTGCTAATATGTTCTGGTACCTTCAGCAGAGTTAGCGTTTAACCAGAGGTTTCAGAATCTATTCATTACAGACAAAACTTTTCTTTTTTTTTTTAAATACCAATCACATACTCCTATTAAATAGGCAAGACATTCAACTTTTTAGACAAAATGTTGCCTAACTGGCAGGCGCTCTTGATTAGTGGCGCCTCTGGCGGACTCTTGACTTTTCTTATTCATATGGCATTCTTTTTATTTACTTTCTCTTACCTCTATATATATGTTAATATATGAGAGAGAAAGTATTGTATTCATGTCAAAAATTCGATGTCGAGATTTTGATGGATATACACGTTTTGAGGTCCCCTGAATCCAAAAAATCTGGTGTGACTGGTCGCACAGCACACAACTTTCTCTTACCTTCGGTAATCGAAAGTTGTGAACTGTGCTTGTCACACCAGATTTTATGTGCTGAGATATATTTAGTTACCGACAGTAGGGTACATTTGAATTTTTTTTTTTTTTTTTTTTTTTTTTTTTTTTTTTTTTTTTTAAACATTCACACTTTTTTTCTCATTCACACTCACACTCACACACACATTCACACAGTCTTTTCGGCAACTTAGGCCATTTAAGACTTTGACGATAACCGTTGTAGAGAATATATCTATTGTGGGGTCAGGCATTTCTATTTAAGCCATCTGGTATCCAAATGACTTAAATAAAATCATCGGACTGCCTGGGTCCGAACCCGCGACGTTTGGTATAGGAGGGAGGCGCGCTACCTACTACGCCAAACCCGGGGGCTACATTTGAATTCAAGATGTAAAATTTATAAGTTTGGGAAAATATTTATATTTTGTTACCATAGCAACCATAGGAGAAATTCCTATCTTTCCTATGAAGAACAAGAGTAAAGTGGTCTTCAGAATATTTCAATTGCAAAATGAGAATATACATTTTAAAGAGCATCTAAAAAATAATTGATTTTTGAATTAAAAAAAAAAATCGTTGGAGCGAATTTTGAGAAAATCGAAAAAAACTGAAAAAGTGCATCAGTAAAGTACTAGTACTTTTTGGCCGATTTTGTTTAAAAGCCTATTTACACGAGTTTGGAAGGTGACTAACTTAAATATAAAATTTCAACCTCTTAGCTCATTTCTTTCCTGGTCAAAAATGTCCACACAGACCAATTTGCGGGACCCACTTTTTTCGATTCAGGGGACCTCAAAACGTGTATATCCATCAAAATCTCGACATCGAATTTTTGACATGAATCCAATACTTTCTATATATATATTACATATATACATAGGTAAGAGAAAGTAAAAAGTGGGTCCCGCAAATTGGTCTGTGTGGACATTTTTGACCAGGAAAGAAATGAGCTAAGAGGTTGAAATTTTATATTTAAGTTAGTCACCTTCCAAACTCGTGTAAATAGGCTTTTAAACAAAATCGACCAAAGAGTACTAGAACTTTACTGATGCACTTTTTCAGTTTTTTTCGATTTTCTCAAAATTTGCTCCAACGATTTTTTTTAAAATTCAAAAATCAATTATTTTTTAGATTCTCTTTAAAATGTATATTCTCATTTTGTGATTGAAATCTTCTGAAGACCACTTTACTCTTGTACTCCATAGGAAAGATAGGAGAAATGGTTGCCATGGTAACAAAAATATTTTCACATATGAATTTTACATCTTGAAAATCGAATGTACCGTATAGTCAGAAACGAAATACATGTCGACACAAAAAATCTGGTGTGACAAGCACAGAACACAACTTTCGATACCGTAGGTAAGAGAAAGTTGTGTGCTGTGCGCCAGACACACCAGATTTTTATATCTTGAATTCTAATATATCGTCGGAAGCTAAACATATGGCCTGATGATGGTCCTTTTAGGACCGAAACTGTGAGAATGTGCACACAACAGTTGTCTGGCAATAAAATTCCTGTATAATAAAGTAAAATACTTTGTTTTAATTATCGTCAACTCCATCATACGAATTTAAAAGAAGTAAACCTCCAATTATATAAATTAAACATATGTCAACACAAAAAAATCTGATTTGACAGGCACAGTACAAAACTTTCTCTTCCAAAGGTAAGAGAAAATTGTGTGCTCTGCGATCAGTCACAACGGATTTTTAAGACTCCTAACTCTCTTAAAGCCAATTAATTATAATAATTAAAAATCTTAAATGAAAAATAATAAAAATTGTTATATATTGAAATTTTTTAGCCCTTTAGATAAATTACGTTTAGTATGTTTACATTTTTCCCGTCAAGTATTCTTTATTAACTCCAAAAATAAAAGAAAGAGAATCTCATAAAATTTCAAAACAAGTGAATAATAAATTCCACCCCCTCAAAGATGTCGGGCGGCTATTTTTTAAATATTTTATTATTAAAATCGATCATTTCCCAATAACCTGTTGATTGCATTCTTTTAAACAAACTTTGTTTTGCTGTGGCGTTTAGCAAACAAATTCCCAGATAGGAATTTCTTTAATTTATCAAACCAACACTTTTATGGGAGAGCAAAGCAAAGGGTCAATAAAACGTCTTTTGTCCATGCTTTGCATACCATTGTTCGTTTTCGATTACAATTTCCCCCCTAATAAATAAATTTTCTCCTTCTATTCTCATAAATATCTTCTCCATATTTAAGCAATCCAAACATCGATTTAATTATTTAGTCTAACAATAGAACGTTTTCGGTATATACCCGCACTGTGCATCAAAAAAACGTAACATTTTGTTTCAAGACCTATTCTAATCTATCTTAATGATATTCTAATTTAAGTAACATTTAATATGAAATATCTTCTACATTTCTAAGTAAATTTAACACAAACCCATATCATTTTAATAAATAATTACAATTTAAATAAAACAAAGGCAAAAATATCGAAATTTTTTTATTAAGGTTGTTCGGACATTAAAGCACTTTATAATATTAAAAGCTAATTTTTTTAATATGTTATTAATCACTATCTAATACGTATAAAATAAAATTTTGAAGCAGATCTGACCCAGGGTTATCGTGTAATTAATTTTTAAAAAATTGAAATTTAACATGTAGCCTATGGGGAATAACGACGAAACGCACACATATCGAATTATATAGCCACCTCTGCAATAGATACAAAAACAAAAAAACTTACATTTTATCAATTCACTTCCGAGGAATACGTTAAAAATAAAATCAAAAGTTTCTGTCGTCCGCTTTTAAAGATATATTAACAAGAAAGTCAAAAAATTCTTCAAAATGACAGTCGCCAATATTTAAAAATAAGGAAGATTTGAGAGTCAGACCAGTCCGGCAACGTCGCATAACATAATTGTCTTTTGTCGATGTCAGTTACATTTTTTTTTTCCATTTTACGATATTTTTTCTCGCAAATCGTCCATTGTGTTTAAACTGATTTGCATTAAACATTGTAATATATTAAATAAAATAAAATTTAAGGCGTTTAAGATTTAAAATAGATAGTTGATGAATGCAATGTTGCCAGTTCTATATTACGTGAAAAACTGCTCAAGTCGAAAGTCATTCATTTATTATTTTTGGTAATTAAATTATTAACTTAATCCAATTATAAACTATGATAGGTCACGACTAAATTATAATAAGGAATTTTGGCATTCAAATTTTTAATTTTATTTAAAAAAAAATTTAGATTCTATTATGACTAACGATGTACTATCCGAACAACCTTAATGCAAATTTTTAATATTTTAAAATAATCTTTCCATTTCAGTTTTTCTCTGTCTATTTTATTGGAAATTCTTATAAAAACAAAATTTTTTATTAATATCCAACGGAACATATCGAGATTATGTTGATTTGTCCCTCAAATTGAATATTTTTGTCTTTGTTTTATTTAAATTGTATTAAATTGATTAAAATGATTTATATTTGTGTTAAATTTACTTAGAATTGTATAAGATATTTCATATTAAATTGTTCTTAAGGTGCGCGTCTCGAAAACTGTTAGAACACGATTGGCTACCGAGTTACTCGAGGCGGCAAGAGATGGCGTTAGTTTTTCCCATATGAATACATGGGATTTATTCCATTTCATTTGAAAGATTCCAGCTAATTAATTAAGGGTAAAAAATTAACTATTTTTTAACACAATGATTACTAATTTAATTATCTATTAGTTATAGAGCGAATTTTTTAAAAATATCTTTTATTTAATGCGATTAATCTAAAAAAAAATTTCATTTTTTCGAATATCAAAAAAAGGGCTTCTATTATTTGTAGATATTTTAAATAGCTTTAATTAAAAAAAAAAAATTGATGTCGATAGCTTCAAAATTGAGGCCGCAATCTCCCAAAATTAGCACCCCGAGACGCTCACCTTAAATTAGAGTATCATATGGGAGATAGAACAGGTCTTCTGAAGAAGAAACAAAATGTTCCACTATTTTTGACGCGCAGTTTATATTTTTTAATTATAACACCAACATGGTAAAGTTTTGTAGCTTCGTTATCATTTTTTTTAAATGAAAATTCATTTTCAAATCTTTTATGTACAATCTTTAGATGTATAGGAAATTACTCAGTTTACGTTTTCTTATTTAAAAAAAAAATGATTAATAGATTTTTTTTTTTTTTATACATAAACATCAAAATTGTCCATTAAACGCGCGATATTACATTAAAACTTTTATGTCTTTAATAAAAAAAAAATTCCCTCATTTTTTTTTCAATTATCAACACCATCATCATGAGGTGTTTATAATTAATTTAATAATAAATCATTATTACGTTAATTATGTTGTTGTTTTTTAAATTACGTTTTAGATTCGCCAATCTTGTGTAGTTATATACAGTATAAAAAAATTGACAACGTAGTTGCAAAACTTTCCCGCTCTTAATTCGACAGTTGTATGGACCCTGTTACGCATTAGTGTGTCAAGCGCCAAAAAAATTAAAAATTGAGTTAAGCACGGAATATTGTTACAAATGCTATAATTAATATTTTTTTATGAAATATGTCCTAAAAAAATTTATATTTAATGTTACTTGCACAAAAAATTATATTTTATATAATCCAATGAAAACAAAAAACTTTATACAATTAAATATTTACTAAATTCATATATCCGAAAAAAAAAATAAGGGTGTGCCGCCGGGAGTCGAACCACGGACCCACCGATTTGCGCTCAGTGTGCCCTTACCACTAGACACAGCACAGCAGGCACACTGAGCGCAAATCGGTGGATCCTCGGTTCGACTTCCGGCGGCACACCCTTATTTTTTTTCGGATATATGAATTTAGTAAATATTTAATTGTATAAATTTCGCGGCTCACGTACGCGATATGTATAATATCTTAAATATTATATATAATTTCTTATTTATTAAAAAGCCCCCGAGTTCGGCGTAGTAGGTAGCGTGCCTACCTCCTATACCAAACGTTGCGGGTTCGGACCCAGGCAGTCCGAAGATTTTATTTAAGCCATTTGGATACCAGATGGCTTAAATAGAAATGCCTGAACCCCAAATACATTTATTAATTACAACGGTTATCGTATAAAGTCTTAAATGGCCTCAGTTGCCGAAAAGACTGTGTGAATGTGTGTGTGAGTGTGAGTGTGAATGAGAAAAAAGTGTGAAAGTATTTATTAAAAAACTTTATTGTTAATTTTCTCGAATCTCAGTAGCTGGCGCTTGACACACTAATGCGTAACAGGGTCCATATAGTGAGAAAGTTTTGCAACTTCGGGGCCTGTTTATTTTTCACTTTAATTTGGCTGTTACTGTATATATTTAAATTAATTGACCCTCATTAAAAGAAATTATTTTGTCTTCTTAAATATCACAAAATCAAAGCAATTAATCTATTAGACAATAAAATTTAAAAATTTAAACAAACAATGAATGTGAGATTTAAATATATTAATTATATAATTAAATTAAATACTTAATTAGATCTCGATACACTCTATGAAATAACGAAGTTTGAAATTTTGAAACGCAAATTTTTTTACGAATAACTTCTGAACTACCAAACTGATTGTCTCGAAATTTACTCCAGGCCTAGAGGCTATCGTCCTAATTGTTATGGCTGAGTTTCAAAAGATTTGGTTCAAAGGAAGCTGAGAAAACCATGATTCGCGATAATAATTTACCGCTCATTTTTTACCGCTCCCTGCGGTCCGATACACTTCTACTTTTAATATCTTCTTAGGCCTACTTAGGACTACTAGTTTGCCAAAACTCATCATAACCCGAAAAATAGTTCCAGAGTTATAAGCACATAGATATACGTACGCACAGTATTTTGCATTTCTGTGGTGAAACGTTGCAAGTAAAAATAAATTTGTTCATCCTATTAGAGATTTGTTTTAGTAAAGAAAAATTGTTCCTTTCTCACTCCAATTGAATTGGAACAAAGAAACTTGTCCAATGCCTCCACCGATTATTTAACATCCCCCCCCCCCATTCTCTCTCTCACACATACAGTGAATGGTTAAACTAATGGAATTATAATACTCAGAGCGCATTCATTAGCATGAGACCTCCGTTGTTTGATTAAAGAAACAATAGTCCAATTCAATTAACCTGCAATTTGTGTTTCACTTCTCTTTATTATGTACACCAAATGAATTAGTGGGATACAATTTATTATTAATTCATCAACACCGTTATAATAATTATTATTAATAGAAATTTTGTTTTGATTGAATTTAATAACAATTAAATTAAAAACAGTAGCGTTAATAAACGCGTAGTTGTGATAGCACAGCACACACGATCGGAAGGCATTTTGAATTGCTTGTTGCTAAGTCAATCCGAAATGCCTCCATTGGTTAATTTTTTTTATTTTTCTTTCCTTAATATTGAATAAATACGAGGAGACATCTCAAATAGAGTTGGATAATTTTTTGCCATGGGGTGGATTTGAACTCGAGTTGTTTCACCTCAGGATTATAAAGCTTAATCGCTTTATTTCCTAAGCTAATCGCCTCCTTCCCCAGTATTCTATAGGTGGATAGAAGGATATAATATTCCAAGAGCTGGCGAAAAAAAATGGCAAATATCTCGAAAACTATGCGGTTTTCCGCAAAAATTCATCTATACAAAAATAATCGAAAATTACTAACAAAAATAGTCTAGTACAGTGGTTCCCAACCTTTTTCGATATGCGGCCCACTTTTTCCGTAATTTTTGATGTGCGGCCCATTTTTTCCTTAAAAAAACGCTGAGGCCCAGTGTATATATATAATTTTATATAAATATATATAATTTTTATCTTTTCTTAGAGGTCCGCGGCCCAATTCCAATCAGCTCGCGGCCCACAACTGGGTCGCGGCCCACGGGTTGGGAACCGCTGGTCTAGTACATAATCACTCTAAAGTGAACGGTTCGGGAGATTTAGAAGGGGTAAAATTTGTAATTAATATTCAATATGAAAGAAGACACTGATATAGAGAAATATTAATTATTATTATTATGGGCTATATGCCCATTATTAGCTTGCCAACAGATGATGACTTACAAAATATTATATGCATTTATAAGACACAACAACATCTATATATAAAGCTGAATGGAAGGCGTGTAAAAGGATCATGGAAAATTAGACTTCGAATCGAAGCCATGAGGGGGGGGGGGAGTGTGTGTGTACTACCCCATGTAATATCATCATCATTATCATTATTATTATTATTTTTTTTTTTTAACACTCAACTTTAACAAATCCTCAAGCAGGCACTGCATTGGAATAGTTTTTTTTTTTTTTTTTTTTTGAATGGGTGCATAAGGTCCGAAGACCTATAATGACCAATAGTCACATGCAGCCAGGAAGAAAATAAAAACAAAAGGAGAAGCATAAAGGGGAAACTCAACTGCGGGAACTGAGAAGATGCCTGTTGAGGTTAGACTTGAAAGTCTGAAGATTGTAGGTTTTGGGGAAGATAGACGCAGGGAGCTTGTTCCAATCACGGGAGGTCATGGGGACAAAGGAAGAATGATATTTTTTTTTTCACAATTAAGAAAAGGCGAGGGTCCGCCGCAGTTGAGGGGGGCGAAGCACCCCTGTCTAGATGCAAAGCCGGGCGCTAGTAAATAAATAAAAAGTCGAATTCTAAGCTATTTAAAATAGAATTGTAGAAGGAGAATAATAATACTGTCATGATTATGACAAAAAAGATATCCCCTTCGCCCCCTGTGACGTATGCCCAGTAGACTGGATGGCTACGTATTGTTTATTTTGCAAAGAGTTGTAAATGAGTTTTGTTTAAATATTTAAATTTATTTAGATGAGAGAGAGGGGGGGGGTAAGGGTTCAAATTTGGATTTGACCTCTCTCTCTTGTTCTATTTACAAAAAACTAGGTCAGCTTTCTATGGATTTATTAAGTTAGGTGGATTTTTATGCTTATGAGATAAACCCTAGCATGTTTTAAGAAATTCTAAATTTAAGATAGAGAAGGAAGAGGGAAGGGGGTGGGGGAGGGGGGGATTTAAACATCATGCAATCAGATTAAAATAAAGAGCTGCAGTTTTTTTTTTGGTCGATTTTTTATTTTTTCTTCTTATTGCAGTGAATATAGAAGACAAACAAACATTTACAATACATCAAAAGAAAAATTTCGGACAGCCTTCATTTGTCCAAGAGCAAAACGTTTTTCTCAAAGCCAACGCATACCGATTAGGCAAAATGTTTTGCCATTGGACAAAAACGCTCAATGACAAAACATTTTGTTCAATTATGTCGAATCATGCTCAATTGTGTTTTGCCTAATCCTTGAGCGTTGACCCATAGAAAAGCATTGAAAAAACAGTTTTAGGCACTGAAGACGAAATAAAACAAGACTTCTTTTCGGCCTGAATTATTTAATTTTCCTCTGTCGACGTTTCGGGGACTAAACGTCACCCATCTTCATGACAAAGGTGTTAATTAACTCTGATGGTGGCTCAGGATATGTACACGCAGAGGAATTTGTATAGTATAAAATATACTAACATTCTAACTTACCTAACAGCTGAAGGAGGCAGAGCTAAGGTGTGGAATTTCTTTTAACACCATTTGGTCCAAATGGCTTAAGTAAAATCGATCGGACTGCCTAGGCGTCCGACCCGCGACGTTTGGTATACGAGGTTAGCACTCTCCCATACACCAAGCCCGAGGGCTAAAAGAAAGTTATTATTCCATTCCAATCCAGTGCCTGCTTGTGGAATTGTTTACTTCTGGAAGTCGACAAAGGAAAAGAATACATAAATATTTCTCTATAGCCTACATTTCCTATGGGAGAAATCAAGTAATTGATAACTCAAAAAGTTATAGGAATTTCGGGATGAAAATAATTTTCAGCTTTAATCCGAGAAGGTCCTCTTTATGGATATAAAATTTCATTTTAAAATCAAATGGATAGTTGCCTAAATAGACGTGGCTAGGTCATATAGATAGACATTAAATTAGATATATCAATTGAGTTAAAAAATAATCTATTTTTTTGCCTTCAATTAATTTGCTGGAACCTTTCAAATTAAATGGAATAAAACGCTTATTTCCCCTATGGGGACAACTAACGCCATCTCTTGTCGTCTAGAGTAACCAGTTTCTGAATCGGATATTAACGGTTTTTCGAGACGCGTAACTTAAACAAAAAAATACAACAAATCTGGCCACCTACTGTATATAGATAAGTGAGTTATAGCAAGAAATGCAATTCTGTATATCTGGAGTATAAGTTTAGATTTATTTTTCAAGCGTACATCTTAAATTCTCAAAAGAGCAAAAAAAAAACACTCAAGGATCTTTTTTTCCTCTTTCTAGAATTTGTAAAATAGATAAAGAAAGGAGGCTTGTTGACCTCAAAGAATTGGCTGAAACATCTATTATCTGACCACTTTACTTTAATTCCAATTATTTCGAGTACTGATGAGAAAAGAAGCGAACGAACAGAGAGAGCACTTTCAAGAAATGTCAACTTTTTCTTAAAAAAAAAATTCCTCTTTTGTTCATACAAATTTTATAAAATCAAACAACAACAAAAAAATAGCTTTGGAATCTATAACAATATAAAAGAAGAAAGTATTGCAATTGTGTTAGAAATTCGATGAAATTTTGATGGAAATACACGTTATGAGATGGGAAAATCGAATATTGATTATAAGTACAGGGTGGGACATAATAAAGAACGATTTTTAAAAGGCTGTTAAGTAAAAACACTTTGTTAAAAAGATTCTCGGTACCGTGCCAGAAAGACAGCAAAACGCTGAATTTTTGGTATGTTTTTTGGACCCCTTAGGAGAGTGTGAAACCACATTTTGCAAGAAAAAAAAGTTGTGCTTCCTGCATTATACGTGAAAAACTGCAAAATTTTCGGACTTTTTTCAGTTTTTGCAGTTCAATTCAAAAACTATGGGCTTTTTGACATTAGTTGCTACTATCAGTTTGAAAGTATATTAAATTTGAAACAATTGAAGCCAAGCCACAGCTCCGTATCTCTAATAGTTTTTGAGATATGATGATGATATATAAGATTTTCACAAATGTTACAATTTTCAGTTTTGCTTATGTTTAACGCCGAATATCGGCCTAACCGCTCAAGCTTAGAGAAAAGTTGTGATAAATTTAAGAAAAAAAAAGAGTTTTAGCACATTTAATTACCTTTCATTTAAAGGCAGTTCGGGGTCAGTAACCCTTATCAGCAAACCTGAAAATTGTAACATTTGTGAAAACCTTCGAAATTTTTCAATCATGATATTTCAAAAAAAAAAATTTTTAAATGCTTTTCAGAAATTAGATTCAAAGGTTTCTGGATTTCTCCAATGAGCGAAGCAGCTAGTAATTTCATTTATTATTACTTAATGTGCCATTTTGTTTCTTTTCTAAGACCTATTTTAATCTAACATAATGATACTGTAATTTATTCAACATTTAATATAATATGTAATAATATATATTTTTTTCTAACTAAATTTAACACAAATCCATATCATTTTAATAAATAATTACAATTTAAATAAAACAAAGACAAAAATGTCGATTTTCAATATTTGGGACAAATCAACATAATCTCGATATGTTTCGTTGAATATTAATTAAAAATTTTCTCTTTATAGGAATTTCCAATCGAATAAACAATTTCGACATTTTTGTCTTTGTTTTATTTAAATTGTAATTATTTATTAAAATGATATGG
Organism: Euborellia annulipes; assembly: GCA_023213315.1. Classification (NCBI taxonomy): domain Eukaryota; kingdom Metazoa; phylum Arthropoda; class Insecta; order Dermaptera; family Anisolabididae; genus Euborellia; species Euborellia annulipes. The sequence goes on along the minus strand of JAKCPI010015743.1, from coordinate 6,183 downwards.
ATTTGTGTTAAATTTACTTAGAAATGTAGAAGATATTACAAATAAAATGTTTGATAAATTACAGTATCATTAAGATAGATTAAAATAGAGAAACAAAATGTTACGTTTTTACTGACGCGCAGTGTATTTTGACATCATCAGTCTAGTTTTGTTTAATTCGTCAATTATCCGTCTGTCTGTCACGCTCTGTTTGACAAAGCTCCCTTTGGCATTTTGAAACAGTTACACCAGTTTTTTTTTTTAATGAAGGATTCGCTCAACATTCCTTTGCACTCCCCACTGTTATCTGTAGGCTATATCTTAAAATTTATATATAAAAAAAGAAGCATAAAATTAAGATATTTTATTAACCCTAGGGAACATCCTATTATCATAGAATATAAGGGGATGTTTTTAGCTCGGCACGCCAATTATCCCTCCTCGACATTTAACGACTTTCTACAATCGTCACGATGTCTAAGTAGCGAGCGGCCTCGTATATATATATAAAAATAAGTGTAATAATTTTATAAGATGTCTAAAAAAATGCTCTAAATATAGATGCATATATTATCAAAAATTAAAACATAGCTAATGTAAAAATTTACAATCTAAACTGCTTTTCATGTTTGATAAAAATCAATTTTAAAAATAGTTTAGTACTTTTATTTTTTTTTTTTTTACCTTTGGTTGGCTAAATTTAGTGTTTGTTTAAAAAAAAAAAATAAGAAATTAAGTGAGAAGAAAAAAAATGGCATTAATATCAATCCAGTTTCTGATAAAATATTTCTTAAAATAAACAGTTGTTTGCATTTAATCAAGTTAAGGCGGAATAGGAGCGAAGTGGTTACGCATGTTTTTCCCGCTAAGATGGCGTTGTGTGTCATAAAAAGTATGCCCAAAAAATCAAGTAATTCAAAAATTTGCCAAGAGATGTCAGAATGGTAGCTAATAATATTTAATGCATTTGGTTGATTTTCATTGATCTTTTAACAATAAATACTTTATAAATGTTATTATATATTATGTATCTTTTATAAAAGCATAAAAATATATAAATATAGCCCAGATATACGCTAATACTAGATCGTCTGTTAGACTAGCCTGCCATCTATTGCAAGAATGCTGAACTAATTTGACAGTTGGTTTTTAAATGAATCATCTAAGCTTATTTTAAAAATTTCTTAATTAATATGTGATTAATAATAACAATAAATTCATTTTTAAATTAAAAAAAAATTAAAGATTATTTGGACAGATTGTTTTTTTGTATTTGCTTGATAACAAAAAAATTAATTACGATAATTTTTTAATAACTCATTAAAAGAATTATAGCTCGATGTCCAAATAATCACTTATGAATATAATACATTGAAAACATTTAAGGTACGTTTAGACGTCGCTCCTGAACCCCCTTTACTCATTTGAAATATAAATTGATTCTTAACAGGGCCGTAGCCAGAGAAGAGGGGATAAGGGAGCACAAACCTCCCCCCTTCTCCGAAATTCAGAATGAATAGTAATATTGTGTAGATAGGGGGCACGCTGGTTTAGCGGGCTAGGGTGTTGGCTTCTACAAAGAAGAATCCTGGGCGTGCGGGATTTTTCATTAATCAAAATATTTACTGTAAACAAATCCTCAAGTAGGCACTGGATTGCAATTTTGGATCTCACCCCTAGGCAACTCTGTCTTGAACTAATATGTTCCGTACGCCCTCGGGCTTGGCGTAGTTGGTAGCGCGCCTGCCTTGTATACCAAGGGTCGAGAGTTCGGATCCCAGGCAGTCCGATGATTTTATTTAAGCCATTTGAATTCCAAATGGCTTAAATAAGATTGCCTGGACCCCAATATATATATTTTCATAATAACGGTTATCCTTTAAAGTCTTATATAGCTTGAGTTGCCGAAAATACGGTGTGTTTGTGTGTGTGAATAAGAGTGTGAATGGGAAAAAGTGTTTTTCAAAAAAAAATAAACTATGTACCTTACCGTCGGAAACTAAATAAATGTCGACACAAAATATCTGGTGTGACAAGCTTACCTCTTGCCTTCGGTAATCGAATGTTGTGTGCTGTGCGACCAGTCACACCAGACTATTTTTTTCTTTTCATTCCCATAATTTGAGTGAGAGCGAGGATGCGAGATAATTTTCAAATTTGCTAAAACCAAAATTAAAGTCATTTTAATTAATGGCTTAAAACAAAAAATAAAAAATAAAATGTTTTGTGTTCTACGTTAATTTAACTCCAAAAAGGAAAGGAAAGGAGGGAGAGAGAAACTTTACTGATCCAATTATATGATTTTAAACTCTCTCTTTTGACTTTCTTCATTGAAATTTTATGGCTTTTATTAGTCAAAGATCCTTTTATACCCCTTTTGTTCCCTCTCCCTTTAAGCAAACCGTGTAATGCCTGGGATCCAGGGTTACGTCTTGTTTATTTATTATTAAAGGGAAATATGGTGTAACTGTCACACCCGCAAAGCACTAATTTCTCTCGTCTTGGGTTGTGTGATGTGCTCCAACACCAGATTTATTTTTGAGTCAAGATATATTCAATTTCCGATAGATATGGACCCTGTTACGTATTAGTGTGTCATGCGCCATAAAACTTAAAAATTGAGTTAAGCACGGAATATTGTTTCAAATGGTATTTTTTATGAAATATGTCCTTAAAAAATTTATATTTAATGTTACTTGCACAATTGACAAAAAAAATTATATATAAGCTTAATCCAATGAAAACAAAAAACTTTAATTTTCTCAAAACTCGGTGATGGCGCTTAACACACTATTGCATAACAGGGTCCATGTAATCAGAATCTCTGCCGTAGCAATAAAATAAAATTCGTATTTTCGCCATCCCATGAAAAACTATCTTTCAAATGAAGTAAAAGAGAACTCACCCTCCCCAACAGTCGAGAGTTTAAAGAAATTGATAAAAGTCAATATTGATAACCTAAAAGCCAAGGGGAGTGTGCTCTAAGCCCATGAACGGAGCTCGTTGAATATTCTTTTATCTAACAGGAAATAGTTTTAGCCTGAATCCACTTTCATTCCGACGAAAAATGCAAATCGAGCCCGAAATGTCGATTAAATTGTATTTTTTATTCTAATAATTACTTGGATTCATTTTCTGCATTGCGCCATTATACAAATTAAATAAGTAGAGTAAATACAAATATAAATAAATGACATAATAAATAAATTAATTAACAAAATAAATAAATAAACTAAACACCTCATAATAGCCTGCGTTGCTATATTTGTTTAGCTTCAATTTTTGATTAAAATCACAATATTTGCAAATGATAAAAAGAAAAAATAATAAAATGAAATTTAATTGAAAATAAATGAAAATATTTTCTATTTTTTTTGAACATTTGGTATCCAAATGGCTTAAATAAAATCATCGGACTGCCTGGGGTCCGAACCCGCGACGTTTGGTATAGGAGGTTAGCACGCTAACCTCTACGCCAAGCCCCGAGGGCTTCTTGAATTCTAAGATATCGGCGAAACCTATATATCTACCGACACGAAAAAAATCTGGTGTGACGAGCACAGAACACAACCTTCAATTCTTCTTCTTTCTTCGCTTTAATCCCACGGTGCGGAATCGGCGGAGGAGGTGGGTGGGGTTTTTTTGCGACCGGGTAGGAATAGAACAGGCCGGCCTGTCGCACGGTCTGACGCCTATTGAAAATATAGAAGGGAAGAGACTGACATGCAAAGAAAATAAGTACTGCCAGTCCCGGCTAGGGCAGCTCGTGGTCGCCATCCACGTATCCAAAAGACGTGGGCCCCTGAGCAAAGAACACAACCTTCAAATGCGGAAGGTAAAAGAAAGTTGTGTGCAGTGCGATCTGTTACACCAGATTTTTTAAATGTATGGTGGTTATTATTTTGTTTTAGAAAAATTGAGGTTTAGAATACCCCCAATTTTAATTGTTCTAAACAATTATCCGCTGCTTATAAAACTTGCTTTGAAAAAATCATTGTGTGGTTTTATGAAACCACGATGCAAGTGAAACTTTTTTCGGATCGTAGGCGTTTAACTGAAAATTTTCGGAAAATTATTCAATTAAGGGTATTAAAATGGCGTTTTTAATCTTAACTTAATAATTGGAAAATGGGAAATCAATAGACGCATGTTAAAAACTGAGAACAATATTTATTTAGTAATTGAAGATTTGAATCATTTTAAATTATTTTAAAAATTATATTTTATCAATTTAAAAATTGAATAATTAAATTTCACAATTATTTTTTTATAAATCGTCATATGTATATTAAATTTCAAATTTCCTGATTTTTGTCGTTACGGCTTGTGACGTCATGGCTTGTAGCGTCACGTGCTCTGACGTCACAGCTTGTAACGCGACATGCTGATAGAAGAGCGAAAAAAATTTGAGAAGAACAAATAAAAGTTTCACTTTGAAAAAATTGAAAAACGCCGAAGCCGGGTTATGCAGCTACCATATTCCTGCCTTTATACATATTACGATTAGTTCAACTTTAACGATACAATTTTAAGTTGGCTTGCAAAGATAAGAGTAGCAGCACTCAAAGAGTGGCTGGTCCAGGGCAGTAGTTAATCATAAATGATGATAAGCATAATTGGGCATGCAATTGAGAGAGATTATCATTTAGGATGAGCGCCGTATAAGCAGGCAACCAGGCAGGAGGCACGTGCGCCGCGTGCAGGTGGTGGTGGTTGCTGAGTGTGTCGGTCGGTCGGTCGATGCGATGCCGCACTTCTGCACTCCGCAACGCAACGCTGCAGCCTGTTTGGATACTCATCCCCCTCCACCCTCCCCCCCCCCCACCCTCTCCCACAACCGGGTTAAATAGATGCACGAATCTTTTCTTCAACAAAGTTTCACTCAACACTTGCACTACTTACTTTCAATTATTATTTTATTAGAAATCTCAAGATCTTCACATCCAATCATGGGGTGAATAAATTTTTGCTTGCTGAATAATAGACAACCTAAATGACCAACTCATTCATAGCAACGAAAAAAAATAAAATAGATTAAATCAAATTAACATGTAGTAGAAAAATAAAAGTTTATTTCTTTATTAAAGAACCCACAGCGACGTTTCGGTCGACCATCTTCATGACTAGAGTTCAAGATAGTCGCATAGTCGACCGAAACGACGGAAAAAGAAATAAACATGGCTGCTCGACCTTTTATTTTTCTACTACATATTGATTCAGCTATTCACCTTGCCAATATACAATTAACATGTTTGTTACTTTTATCACAAAATCAGTGTTTATAATTTATCCAAATGATTTATTAATATAATAGTCCCTCCATTCAATTTTTTTCTTTTTTTTCATATTTTAGATTATTATTATTATTATTATTTGAAATTCCTACCGGGATCCTCGTTTATTTAGCCGAGGTGCTTTTGGTGCACGAAGACCCACACTTCAAACCCTCTCTAGCTCCCCTCCTCTGGCTGTAGCCATCCATCCCCGTGAAGTTACATTATTTCCTATCTCTAAATCCTCCTCCTGCGTTCGTTGCAGAAGATCCGTGTTCAAATCCTGGACTTACTGGATTTTTTCATTGAATAAAAATACTTATTTAATGTAAACAAATCTTCCCCTACGGGCTTGGTCTAGTTGGTAGAGTGCCTACCTTCTATACCGAACATTCGACCCCAGGCAGTCCGGATGATTTTATTCAAGCCATTTGGATACCAAATGGCTTAAATAGAAATGCCTGGAACCCCAATAAATATATTCATTACAACGGTTATCGTTATCTTATATGGCCTAAGTTTCCGAAAAGACTGTGTGAATGTGAGTGTGAATGAGAAAAAAGTGTGAATGTTAAAAAAAAAAAACATCTTCAAGCAGGCACTGGCTTGGAATATAGGATCTCACCGCAAAAGCCCCCTGGCAACTCTACGAGGAGTGGAGTTGCTGTGACATCCCGTTCTGTGGAAGGGACGTAAAGAAGGTTCCCTCTCAGTGATGCATTCTTCGAAAGGAGTAGGCTACACGCCGGTGCTGAGGGAGTTCCTATTCAAACTAGGACAACCTCCCTAACATAAAGGTGGAAACAGAAATAAGGATTAGTTCAGTAGCTGGAAATGAACGCAAGAGGGGAATTAGATATAGAGCAATAATGCAACTTCACGGGGTGCCAGAGAGCGGTCGGTTGTAGTTTTTCGTGCATGGAAACACCTC
>JAKCPI010015742.1:0-21857 GCA_023213315.1 Euborellia annulipes | reverse complement strand
GGACCCGGACCACAACCAGGGCTCGCTTAACTCAGATAAGCAAAATAAAATTTCTCCTATCTTAGTAGTTAAATTAAAAAACAATAAAGAAAAGGATAAGTCTGTTTCATACGCTATTGAAACAAAAGTAAAATATTTCACTGATAATGATTTAGGACCGTTTTATATACATATTGAGGCTAGAAGAAATAATGAGACAACTAGCAGTAACATTGGCAATTTGCACCCAATGTCCTTGGGAAGATTAATTAAAAACAAATGTCCCGATGAAATAAAGAGACATCCCGAGTCGAAATCGAACGCCTGGTTTGAACCTTTTAGTCCTGAATTCCCTTGTTATTTGATAGGATGTTATTTATTTACAATTTTGTGAAAGCCTACTGATTCTACCAGGAGAATTAGAAGATTCAAACCAGTACTTGAACGCCTGGTTTGAACCTTTTAGTCCTCAATTCCTTTGTTATTTGATAGGATTAAAATTTGGTTAAAGCCTACTAAACCTACCAGGAGAATTAGAAGGTTCAAACCAGTATTTGAGTCAAAATTGAAAGCCTGGCTTGAGCCTACTAAACCTGCCAGGAGAATTAGAAGGTTCAAGCCAGTACTTGAACGCCTGGCCTGAACCTTGCAGTCTTCAATTGAGGACTAAAAGGTTCAAGCCAGGCGTTCGATTTTGACTCGGGAAGTACTGGTTTGAATCTTCTAATCCTCTCGGGTAAAAATTAAAAACAGTGCGATCTCAGCGCCAAAGCTTTAGTAGATGACCACCTTTCATTTTCTTTCATTCCTTGGATATTTGGATTTATTATCGATAAAAAAGAAGTAAGTTTTAAGTTTTATTTTCATTTTTTTTCCTTAATTTTCTTTATTATTATTAATTATTTTTATTTATTTAAGGGTCAACGTTATAAAAACAAGCCAAAACAAAATGATAAGGTTAGCTGTTATTTTTATTTTATTTATATATATGTTATCTTATATTCTATTTAATTTTTTCAATTATATTCATTATAAATTTTAGTTGTAAAAACACATTGGCCTGAAGAAGCCACTTTAATTTTAATAAATGAATACAAGGAACATTGGTCATTCATGTCATTTTGAAAGGTAAGAAGACAAATTAAAAAAGATTATAAATTTATAAAATTAATTTATATATTTTTCACATTTCCAGAGAACTAAATGAAGTTCTTACTGAAAAGAAAAATATTTTTCCACACGTGATAGCTAATGGTATAGGCCTACATATTCAGTCAAGATAAAAATTAATGTGATTTATTTTAGAGATGGAAACTCATTTTTACATCCATATTTTCTTTAAAACAATTTCAGTAATGAATCTCCAGAAATATTGAAATCGACACGAAGAGCATTTGGAATTTTTAAAATATTTTAAATATATGTTATCTTATTCTCAAATTAAAGAAAATTGATATTTAAACAAAAAATATTTTATTTAAAGATTAATTTGATTTTCCTTTTATTTAAGAATTTAATTGTAGCGAAATGAAGAGCAAAACGTGAAGTCCATCAAAATCTCGACATCGAATTTTTGACATGAATCCAATACTTTCTCTCTATATATATTAACATATATAGATGTAAGAGAAAGTAAAAAATTTCGAATGTGGAGTGCCAAGTTGTATAAATTAGCAAAGAGGTATGCTTGTTTTTTGGCAATGAGAAAAATAACTTTTAGAGTGTTTTCTTCAAATATTTCGATGGCATTTAATAGGACTTCTTCATCAGCGGTGAAGTGCTATTAAATGTCTTCGAAATATTTGAAGAAAACACTCTAAAAGTTATTTTTCTCATTGCCAAAAAACAAGCATACCTCTTTGCTAATCTAACAAAAATTATCAGAACTTTTTTGTCACTCTGTATATATGTATATAAACAAATTTTAAATGAGAATTCATAGGCCTAAACTAGGATTCCAGCATTCAGTACTGCTGGTCGTAATAGTAGATCTGGTAGACTTAAACTAGTATTTCGAATACCTGGTCTGAGTCTAAACATGTCAAAAAGGGACATAAGTAGACTTGTTAGAACCAAACCAGACTATCAAATTCCCATAGAAACCATGCTTTCAAATCCTAGTTTGATTCTGTTAAGTCTACTTAGACAACAATTAGATTCTGAGGTTTTGTAGACTCAAACCAGGCGTTCAATTTCGACTCGGGATATTTTAAATATTAGCAGTAGGGGCAGCAATAGAATTAAAATAGAATTTCAAAACGCTAAATCGGCCAATGCATTTATCTTAAATCCTCCTTTTCCTAAAACAATATATAATGTTTATATTCCTCAACACCTTGTAACCCGTATTGGAGTTATAAAGAATGTTGATTTCGATATTGATGAAGATTATTTGAACAGGGAAATAGAATGTGATTCGACAACAATAATCTCAGCTAAAAGGCTGACTAGATTAAAAAGAGATCAACAAGGAAAAATTGTTAGGGATGAGTTTGGTGAAGTTGTAAAGATTCCTTCTTCATCCGTTCTTGTAACTTTCAGAGGCAACTATCTGCCTAATTATATTAAGCTTGATTATAATAGATGCCAAGTATACCCATTTATAAGTAAAGTAGTGCAATGCAACAAATGTCTCCTTTATGGACATGTTGCTAATCTATGTCGAAGAAATAATGGCCCTAGGTGCGCCAAATGTGCCAAAGATCATGAAACAAAGAATTGTCCTAGTGAGGACCCGCCAAAATGCATTTTTTGTGAGAATCCGCAATTTCCTCACCTTTCAACGGATAGAAAATGTCCAAGATTTCTTACTGAAAAAAAAATAAAAGAACAAATGGCAAATAAAAATCAATCCTACAAAGTTGCCAAAGACACTATCTGCAAAAAGTCGTACTATGATGTGCTAGTTAATGAATCCGACTTTCCCCTTTTAGATTCAAACCCAAAGGAGGCTACTAGCTCTTTTAATAAAAATACTATTGAACGCAATGTAAACAAGAGAACATTTGGAAAACGCAGACGGGCAGATAATTCTGCAAACAATACGCATAATAATAAAACAAGTAAACCGAGCCCGCCCAGTTCTCAAATCCAACTAATAGCTAAGAATGAAACTCCTTCAACGACTAAATATGTTTCACAAAATAACACTATACCTAACAATGACAAAATTGCATATACTCAAACAAATAATATGAACTTGAATCTTATGGATAAAGAAATAGAAAGAGTCTTTAATATAGTAAATTATATTTCTGAATATAAAAACTTTAATAATGTGGTATCAGGTGAACAAATTAAAGATATTATTAAAAATTTGTTAGTAGATCAATACACTCAAAATGGAGAACAACCTCAAGATAGTACAATGGAATTGTAGGTCCATTTTGAGTAATAGAATTGAATTTGAGAATAAAATAAAAAACGAGAATATTGATATAATTTTATTAGCGGAGACCTGGCTTAAACCAGATATCTATTTTAAAATTAACGGATATAATATTATCCGAAAGGATAGAAATTCTAGAGGAGGAGGTGTTGCTATTATCTTAAAAATCTGGTGTGACTGGCGCACAGCACACAACTTTCTCTTACCCTTCGGTAAGAGAAAGTTGCGCACTGTGCTGGTCACACCAGATTTTTTGTGTCGAGATATATTTAGTTTCCGATAGCACCTTAGTTTCAAACTTGCATTTTAAATGTTGACTGCTTCAAATAAACTATGGTTATTTTTCAAAATTTTAATCTCATATTTGGACATTTTATACACAATATAGAATCGTAAATAAATACAAAATTTCATAAGAATTGGAAAAAAAAATTTTAAATGCCTAAAAAGTTCTAAAGGGGACCCCCTTTTGAATCGAAATTAACATACAAATCCCTATAGGAAATTAACATTGGTCAAATGCGAAGATAAGGTAGAAAAATTTAAAACGCGTAGAAAGAGAGAAGATAGTTTTGTGAGAGAGAGAGATATGTTTTCTCCGAAAAAAAAAATGGGCGTTTAAATAATAATTGATTTTTAATCTAATAAAAAGAAAAAGATTTAAATTCGGTTACCATGGCAACCATTTATTTCTCCTATCTTTCCTATGAAGCACAAGAGTAAAGTGTGCTTCAAACAATTTTGAGGGCAAAACGAGAATATACATTTGAAAGAGCATCTAAAAAATAATTGATTTTTGAATTTTAATCAAAATCGTTAGAGCGAATTTTGAGAAAATCGAAAAAAACTGAAAAAGTACATCAGTAAAGTACTAGTACTCTTTGGCCGATTTTGATTAAAAGCTTATTTTGTCGGTCCCGGGGGGTGTTTAACTTAAATATAAAATTTCAGCCTCCTAGCTCAATTCCTTCATGCTTAAAATTGAACACACACACACACACACACACACACAGACAGACAGACAGACAGACAGACAGACAGACAGACAGACAGACCATGTCGCGAAAACCACTTTTTTGGATTCAGGGGACCTCAAAACGTGAAGATCCATCAAAATCTCGACATCGAATTTTTGACATGAAACCAATACTTTCTCTCTCTATATATTTCATATATAGGGTACGAGAAAGTAAAAAAGTCGATAAATTATACATGCCTGAATTCTATAAATAATATATCATATTTTGACTTTGAGGTGCTATTAAAATAAAATTAGCTAATCAACAATTTTTAAACATAGTCTCTCTGTATTGTCCACCAACAATAATTATAACTGAAAATGATTGGGATAATATATTCAATAAACTAGATGGTGAATCATTGTTTGGAGGCGATTTTAACGCGAAATCGCCTGCATGGGGATGTCGAACCTCCGATTTAGCCGGAAATGCACTGCTTGATGTCATTGAAAAAAATGACCTAACAATGTTAAACGATGGGACACCCACTACTTGGAGTACACCTTACAGAACTTCATCTGCTATAGATATAACTTTTGCAACACCTATTATTGCAAATGATATAATTTGGGAAGTAGATGAAACTCATCTTGGGAGCGATCATCTACCAATCTATATGACTCTCAGTATTAATATGCAACCAGCCGATGAAACACAATCTTTTATCCCTAAGTGGAAAATTGAGCAAGCAGACTGGATAAAATATCAAGAATACATCAAACATCACCTTCCAATTTTTGAAACAAACATTATTGAAAAATATAATTTATTCATCAACTTAATAAACCGAGCTGCCGGGAAAAGTATACCCAAAACTAAGCCTAAAAAGAATAAGGGTTCTAGCCCACCCTGGTGGGATTCGGAATGTACCAAACTCATTCAAATTAAAAACAGAGAATTCAAAGCGTTCAAAAGAAATATTAATATGAATACATTTGAACAATTTAAAAAAATTTCAAATCACACAAAGAATAAATTAAAAGAAAAGAAAAAATTAGGCTGGAAAAGATTTTGTGAAAATCTTAATAAAAATACTCCCCACTCGGCAATTTGGAAAAATATAAGAAAGTTAAAAAACTTATCAATAAATAATTCCAACATAGATCCAGATGCTATGCCCGGCTTTCTAGACAAATTGTCCATCCCTTATGTCCCAAACAAAGTCTCGCTATCAAATAATATTACTAATAATTTTTTAGATAAAGATTTCTCAATTCAAGAACTAGAATTTGGCCTGAAATGTAAAAAAGATAGCTCTCCAGGATATGATGGTATATTCTACTCTATGGTCACAAACTTACCTCTAGAAGCTAAACTTACATTATTACAGCTATTTAATGAAATGGCTAACAATGCACTTTTCCCGGAAAATTGGTCAACTCAACTTATAATCCCGGTAGTGAAACCAAACAAAAATCCTTCTTCTTCAGACTCTTACCGCCCAATTGCATTGTCATCCTGTATTGAGAAATTATTTGAGATCATTATAAAAAACAGATTAGATTGGTGGCTAGAATCAAATATGCTAATCCAAAGTTCTCAAAATGGATTCAGAAAAGAAAAAAGTTGTCTAGATAATTTGGCAATTTTAACTTCAGATATATATCTGTCTCAGTTTAATAAAGAAAGCCTTACAGCTGTATTCCTAGATATTTCTTCCGCTTTTGATAAAGTTCTAATAGAGAATCTAGGCATGAAAATGCTCAATATTGGCATTTCATCCAAAATAACAAACTGTGTTTTAAAATTATACTCTGAAAGAAGAATTTATTTAAGGCATAATGGGAAATTATTAGGTCCTAGAGTGATTTATAGAGGCCTCCCTCAAGGAGCAATCTTGTCCCCTCTATTATTCAACATTTATACTAAAGAAATACAGCATGTTGTGGGTCCTTTGGTTAAGATTATCCAATATTGTGATGATATAGTACTATATAAATCATCTCCGGATATAGAAAATAATTCAAGACTTTTAACTAATTCTCTCAATCGACTCATACTCTGGATGGAAAAAAATGGACTTCAAATCTCCACGGAGAAATCCAAGGGTGTTATATTTTCGCGCAAAAGAAATATTTCCACGTTCCAAACAATATCAACAACTATCTCTCCCATAAAGATATATGATGAAATTAAATTCTTGGGTCTAATCCTGGATCGAAAGTTAATTTGGAAGAGCCATATTAATTACATAAATAAAAAATGTGAATCTGGCCTGAACATTTTGAGAATGGTAACCGGAACTTGGTGGGGTGCTGACCCTACTACTGCTCTTAATATTTACAAAACAATCATAAGATCACAGATTGATTATGGAAATTTCATATATGGAGGAGCTTCTAAGATTCACTTAAATAAACTGAATTTAATACAGTATAGGGCACTGAGACAAGCTATGGGAATGATGAAATCAACTCCTACTAACGCTATGCTGGTGGAAGGGAGTGAACTCCCTCTACAAAATAGAACAAATCTCTTAGGCACCAAATTTCTTTTAAAGCGATATTCAATAAGAACAAATCATACTATTCAGAGTCTGTTGAAAATTACCAACTCTTACTTTTCTAGGAATGCCTTGAACAAAGCACCTATACTAATAAGGTTTTTAGACAATATCAAAAACAATTACCCGGACTTAAACAAAACCGAATTGAATCTTATATATAGTTTTGAATATGATACATTATTCTCATTCCCGGAACTCGAACACAATTCTCTCAGTAAAAATAATAACCATAATAGTGTAATTTTTAATGACCTAATAAACTCATATTATTACGAATACACAACTATTTTTACGGACGGATCAAAAGATAATAGTTCAACGGGATGCGCATTTTATATTCCCAAACACAGTTATAGTGAAAAATTTTGCCTCCCTCCAATCTCATCAATATTCACGGCTGAAGCAACAGCTGTAGACAAGGCGCTAGATTATGCATTGAAGAATCAAAATACAAATAAATGGTTAATATGTACCGATTCAAAAAGCCTAATTACATCACTATCATCCCCTCCATATAAAAAAATTGGCTTCTTAGGATTTTCAATCCTGGATAAAATAAGAATATGTCGTTCACAAGGTGTAATAGTTAAATTCATGTGGATTCCTGGACATTGTGGAATTGGAGGTAATGTTATAGTGGACCTTCTAGCTAAGGATGCTGCTAAATCCCAAAACTGGACTAACATGTCAACTCAATGGCAAGATAATTGGAATAAAATAAAAAAGGAGAATAAACTAGATTGCCAAAAGGAATGGGAAAGAACATCAGAAACCAAGGGCAGATACTTCTATAAATTAAATCCGATTGCGAAACAAAAGCCCTGGTTCGACTCAAAGAAAATACCCAGAAAATTTATAACTTCCATATGTCGCCTAAGAATGGGACATCTAATTTGTCCTTCGCACCTCTATCGCATTGGGGTTTATGAGACTCCATCATGCCCCTGTGGTGAGCCTTATGCGGATGCCAACCATCTGATATTAGGATGCGCCAACTATGCGGAATACACTCAAGATCTATACAATGACTTAGCCCAAATTTGTAATTTTCCAACTTGTATTGAAGAAATTTTATGTGAAGAAAACTTTCCCGAAAAAACTTTAAAACCATTAATTAAATTTATAAAGAACTCTGGACAATTATTTTAAATAATTTTTCTTTTTTTTTTTTTTTTTTTTTTTTTTTTTTTTTGATAAATCTTAAACATAATTGTTGTATGTACATATATTATGTATAATCTTGTATATTTTTGCTTGCTGTATGGTAACATATACCTGAGGCAATAATAAATTTAAAAAAAAAAAAAAATTTATTATTATTATATTATTTTTATTAGATTTAATAAAAATTAATGCTAATATTATTATTTATAATTATATTGCAATTAATTAGGAAATTTATTATATAAAATCTGGTGTGACTGGTCGCACAGCACACAACTTTCTCTTACCTTCGGTAATCGAAAGTTGTGTTCTGTGCTTGTCACACCAGATTTTTTGATTCAACATATATTTAGTATCCGGCAGTACGGTACATTCGATTTTCAAGATGTAAAATTTATAAACATGGGAAAATATTTATATTTTGTTACCATGGCAACCATTTCTCCTATCTTTCCTATGAAGCACAAGAGTAAAGTGTGCTTCAAAAGATTTCAAAGGCAAAATGAGAATATACATTTTAAAGAGCATCTAAAAAATAATTGATTTTTGAATTTTAATCAAAATCGTTGCAACGAATTTTGAGAAAAAAACTGAAAAAGTGTATCATTAAAGTACTAGTACTCTTTGGCCGATTTTGATTAAAAGCTTTGTTTCACCTGCCAGAGGGGGGGGGGGGGGGGTTAACTTGAATATAAAATTTCAGCTCAATTCTTTCATGCTTTAAATTGAGCACACACACACACAAAAAGACAGACTACGGTTTGGATAAAACTGAAAAATGTTGAAAAAAGGTTTTTCGGTTTTTTACAAAGATGAAAACCGGTTTTTTATTTTTTCAACAAAAAAAAGAAAAAAAAAAAGACCGAACTCCCTACCACGGGGTATAACGTGACAAAAATCCTCGATCTAGCATTGCCAGACCGCCGATTGAAGGTACGCAAGATAGCTGAGCCAGTAGGTATTTCAAAAGATCGCTTGGGTCATATCCTGCATGAAATTTTGGGTATGAGAAAGCTGTCGGCGCGATGGGTGGGTGCCGCGTTTGCTCACTCCGGACAAAAAGCGCAACCGCCATCGCCACGGCCAAATTGGGCTACGAACTGCTGCCCCATCCGCCGTATTCTCCAGATTTGGCCCCGTGTGACTTCTTTTCGTTTCTAAACTTGAAAAAGTCACTCGCCGGGCAGAAATTTGAGTCGAATGAGGAAGTCATCGCTACTTTGCAGACCTCGAGAAAACGTATTTTTCAGACCGGTTAAAGAAGTTGGAGCATCGCTGGGTCAAGTGTATCGAACTAAAAGGAGATTATATTGAAAAATAAATAGCCACTTTTCTTTTGTAGGCTAAGTACTTATCGGAAAACCCTCGTATTGTTATTATTATTATTAGACCACATTTGGCCTAAAATTAAAAACTACCATCATATGATTTATATATATAATAGCGGTGTGTCCGTCTGTCCGTCTGTCACGCTCTGTTTGATCAACTTCCCGTGGGAATTTTGAAACGAAAATTTGCAGTCATATAGAGGACTTTATGAGAGTCCCGAAAAAATACTCGGGTCCCGAAATTCCTATAACTTTTTGAATTATTAATTCATAAAGTTACGATTTCTCCCATAGGAAATGCATAGAGAAATATTTATGTATTCTTTTCATTTGTGTATTCTAAGGATGTAAACAAATCCTCAAGCAGGCCCTGGATTGGAATAGTAGTAATAATAATTTTCTTTTCGCCCTCGGGGCATGGCGTAGAGGTTAGCGTGCTAACCTCGTATACCAAACGCCGCGGGTTCGGACCCCAGGCAGTCCGATGATTTTATTTAAGCCAATTGGATACCAAATGGCTTAAATAAGAATGCCTGGACCCCTATATGTATATTTATCAATAACGGTTATCGTCTAAAGTCTTAAATGGCCTGAGTTGCCGAAAAGACTGTGTGAATGTGTGTGTGAGTGTGAGTGTGAATGAGAAAAAAGTGTGAATGTTTAAAAAAAAAAAAAAAAAAATTCTTTTCATAATGAAGAAAAGGGGGGGCCAGGGGTGGGGATTCAGGGGGGCGAAGCCGTCCTGTCTAGACGCCAGCCCGTTTCTCATAATTAAGAAAAGGCGAGGGTCCGCCGCAGGCGCGCGGCGCGGCTAGTTTATTAATAATTTCCAAATGTCCCAGACCATGGATCCCTCTCTTACCGGAAAATACCTTGAAATTTCCCCTCCCCTTTAATCCACTCTCCAACCCTAAGTTAGGAAAATTTTGATTTTGTTAAAAGCAATAGAAAACGAGACATTGATTTTGACTGCCTTTCATCTCAATGAATAGAAATAATGAATGCATAGAAAAGCCCGGTATATAAATGATATTTATATATAAAATGGCGTTAGTCATATGGGAATAGAAGGTTCAATGCTCTCTCTCCACTTTGTTTATAAATATTATTTTGTTTGAAAGTGGGAATAATAATTAGAAAACACAAGAGAGAACAATTTTCTTCAATTTTGATTATTGTTATTACCTTATTAAAAGGGCAATAACAAAAAGGTCATTTGCGTCCCAATGAAAATTAAATATTATATTTGTTTTTGTTTAAAAGCACAGATTGGAAAATTAAAAGAAAGAAACTCGCAGAGGCAATTAAAGAGATCAAAGTGGATGATTTTATCTATCAAAGGGAGTAATGCATTCGTGATCTTAAATTTTTCTTGGTGGTAATAGTTCATTGGGCCTTTGTAGTTGCATTTCATTCTTCTTATCGCGCTAATTGATAAGATCTAGGTTTATATCCTCAAAAAGAATTGAATCAATGCAAAAAGGGTTTTTGGCTTGAATCAAATAATAAATACTTTCCAGAAAAGCAAATGGTCCATTGATCTAAAAAATCTAGTGTGACTGGTCGCACAGCACACAACTTACTCTTACCCTTCGGCAAGAGAAAGTTGTGTTCTGTACTTGTCACACCAGATTTTTTTGTGTCGGCATATAGGCCTATTTAGTTTCCGACAGTACGGTACATTCGAATTTCAAGATGTAAAATTTATACGACTGAGGAAATATTTATATTTTGTTACCATGGCAACCATTTCTAAGGTGTGATCAAATGAACAGGTACGAAACGACACGGTGGGTACAAATGTAGACTTTATTCAAAATAACACCATAGACCTGAGCACAAGGATCCCACTGATGAACAAGCCGCAGGATTCCTTGTTCCCAGAATTCCTGTGGTCGTGACGAGACCCAGTCCTTCACAGCATCCTTGATTACGTCGTCCGAGTTGATTGATGAGTTGATGAATTCCTCGAGCACAGAAAAACCATTAACCTCCGTGTGTACTGTGAGATACTCCGACGCCTATGCAGGTCCATCAAGAACAAAAGACCGGGGCTGCTGACGGAGGGTGTGGTTCTGCTCCATGATAACGCGCGTCCACACGTCACCAGAGTCACACACATGGAACTGGCCAAGTTCAAGTGGGAGACGTTGAACCATCCGCCCCACAGTCCGGACATGTCGCCCAGCGATGTGTTTGATCCACTTGAAGAAACACCTCTAGGGCAGCGCTTCAACTCGGACGACGTACTCAAGGACGCTGTGAAGGACTCTTCACGACCACAGGAATTCTGGGAACAAGGAATCCTGCGGCTTGTTCATCAGTGGGATCCTTGTGCTCAGGTCTATGGCGTTATTTTGAATAAAGTCTACATTTGTACCCACCGTGTCGTTTTGTACCTTTTTATTTGATCACCCCTTGTATGAAGTACAAGAGTAAGGTGTGCTTCAAAAGATTTCAATGGCAAAATGAGAATATACATTTCAAAGAGCATCTAAAAAATAATTGATTTTTGAATTTTAATCAAAATCGTTGGAGCGAATTTTGAGAAAATCGAAAAAAAAAACTGAAAAAGTACATCAGTAAAGTACTAGTACTTTTTGGCCGATTTTGTTCAAAAGCTTCGTGTCACGTCCCATGGGGGCGCCTAACATAAATATAAAATTTCAACCTCCTAGCTCAATTCCTTCATGCTTTAAATTGAACACACACGGAACATGTTGCGAAAACCACTTTTTACTTTCTCTTACCTATGTATATATGTAATATATATATAGAGAGAAAGTATTGGATTCATGTCAAAAATTCGATGTCGAGATTTTGATGGATCTTCACGTTTTGAGGTCCCCTGAATCCAAAAAAGTGGTTTTCGCGACATGGTCTGTCTGTGTGTGGGTGGGTGTGTGGGTGTGTGTGTGTGTGTGTGTGTGTGTTCAATTTTAAGCATGAAGGAATTGAGCTACGAGGTTGAAATTTTATATTTAAGTTAAATACCTCCCGGGACCGGAAAAATAAGCTTTTAATCAAAATCGGCCAAAGAGTACTAGTACTTTAGTGATGTACTTTTTCAGTTTTTTTCGATTTTCTCAAAATTCGCTCTAACGATTTTGATTAAAATTCAAAAATCAATTATTTTTTAGATGCTCTTTCAAATGTATATTCTCGTTTTGCCCTCAAAATTGTTTGAAGCACACTTTACTCTTGTATTTCATAGGGAAGATAGGAGAAATGGTTGCCATGGTAACAAAATATAAATATTTTGCCATGTTTATAATTTTGAGATCTTAAATTTCTAATATATTGGCGGAAACTAAATATATTTCGACACAAAAAATCTGGTGTGACAAGCACAGAACACAACTTTCGATTACCGAAGGTAAGAGAAAGTTGTGTGCTGTGCGCCAGTCACACCAGATTTTTTTGAATTCAGGGGACCTCAAAACGTGAAGATCCACCAAAATCTCGACATCGAATTTTTGACATGAATCCAATACTTTCTCTCTATATATATATTACATATATACATAGGTAAGAGAAAGTAAAAAGGACTGGGATAATAAATACACTCAAAATATTAAGACGAGCCTCTTCTAACAAAAAATTTAATATTTGGAGTAAAAAAGGGGATAGCGTAATTTCTTTTCTGATCTGTCCTCTTTAATTAACCCTTATTTAAATAAAAGGACACATCTACTCACTATTTGTATTAAATTGGAATTACCATTCATGTGCATTTGTGTGTGTGTGTGTGGGGGGGTGTGTGTGTGTGTGTGTGTGTGTGTGTGTGCGCGTGTGTGTGTGTGTGTTGTAAAGGGTCACTGATCGATTCTCTTCTCCTTCAATTCCCTTTCTCTCTCTCTCTCAGAAGGTTCCTTAATCTTAGGATTATGTCTATTGACAGCAAAATGTTTCGGGCTCTAGCTTAATCACATGGATTCTGGTTTTCATCAGAATACTAGATACAAATCTCTCTCTCTCCCTCTTGGATTGTATTCTTCATACATATTAAAGCCAAGATATCAAGAGAGGGTTGCGGAATAAGAAGTTAATTTAAAACGTCCTCCATGAAATTAAAACAAGTAAAAAAAAAAAGGATGATCAAGTTGCAAAACTTTTCCATAGTTCTAAAATTGAATTTTTACTTTCTCTTACCCAAGGGTAAGAGAAAGTTGTGTGCTGTGCGCCACTCACACCAGAGATTCACTTTCTTTTACCTCTATATATATGAGAGAGAGAAAGTATTGGATTCATGTCAAAAATTCGATGTCGAGATTTTGATGGATCTTCACGTTTTGAGGTCCCCTGAATCCAAAAAAGGGGTTTTTGCGACATGGCCTGTCTGTGTGTGGTCTGTGAACAAAATATCTCAGGAACTAAAAGAGCTACGAGGTTGAAATTTTATATTTAAGTAATAGAAGAGAACAAGTACAGGTGCAGCAAATAAAGAGAGCCTTTGGATGCCAAATGCCGAAAAGGAAACGTTTCGGACAAAATTTATTTGTCCATTCTCAGTCCTCGCTACAAAAATATACAAATTTAAATAAAACAACTCAATTCAATTACAATGGATCTTACTTGGCTTATAAATTAATTAGGCACAAAGTTGTCATTGTTGTTTTATAAAATCAGGCGAGTGTCAATGTTTCGTGAGATAGTGAAATTATTTCTTTTTACTAATATAAATTCAAATCGTTTGTATTATCATTTTCTACTAAATTCACATTAAAAATTGTTTTATTTTTATTTCGATTAGTTTTTTTTTTTAAACCCTTTTTGGCTACAGAGGCCATTTAGGGGTTATTTATTTATTATAAATTTTAATATACAATGTACCGATGGCAACCGGGGGTCGTTCCACACGCTGATTGCCCGCGGTCACCAATCCCGAACTTTCGCCGTGCTTAGCATCACTTAACTCCAGCGATTGTGGTGATTGTTGATCTTCTCCTTTGCCAGGCCTCCCGGCTTCGATTAGATTTCATTTTTTTATTTATATAGGCTACAATTCTTATATTCGTGCCGCAACAACAATGACAACTTTGTGCCTAATTAGTTTATAAGCCAACTAAGATCCATTGTAATTGAATTTCGCATCAGTGTTGTTTTATTTAAATTTGTATATTATTGTCGCGAGGACTGAGGATGGACAAATAAATTTTGTCCGAAACGTCTCCTTTTCGGCATTTGGCATCCAAAGGCTCTCTTTATTTGCTGCACCTGTACTTGCTCTTTTCCATTCCATAACATCAACAGCAACTTCCTCTTCAAATTATTTTATATTTAAGTTAGGCACCCCCTCAAGGGGTGAAAATAAGCTTTTAAACAAAATCGGTCAAAAAATACTAGTAGTTTACTGATGCACTTTTTCAGTTTTTTTCGATTTTCTCAAAATTCGCTCCAACGATTTTGTTTAAAATTCATAAATGAACTATTTTTTAGATGCTCTTTAAAAAGTATATTAGTGAAATTTTTCGTGAAAATTGGGTGAAGTACACTTTATTGATGTGCAAGCATTCGTAGCTCAGAGCCATCTTTGAATCACATGGCCAAGTTTGGAACTTAGTTGTTAAGGGCAACTGAATATATCTCGACATAAAAAACCTGGTGTGACAAGCATGGTACACAACTTTCTCTTACCCTTCATCAAGAGAAAGTTTTGTGCTGTGCGACCAGTCACACCAGGATTTTTTTATTTCCAGTCAAATAAAATAAAATGGAAATGGAGGACATAATTCATTTTTCGCTGACTAATTTTAAAGTATTAAATATTTAATTGAGTTTTTTTTTTAATTCTATTTAAAAATTAAACCCCACCCCCTTTTAACCCCCTCTTCTGTTTTTTTTTGGAATGACGATGTTAAACGGCCGCTTGCAACCATATGAATTAACATTATCACTCGATAAATTAATTAGCCAAGGGTCATAAAATGAGAGAAATTGGTATTTGAAAGCGACAACCTGCAACAACAACAACAACAACAACAAACCGGGGAGAGGAAAAAAATCATCATCAAAAGCGTGCGAAAGCCATTGAAAACGATGTATAACGGGATGTAACCCGGGAAGGGGTGCGGGGGGGGGAGAGAGTGAGAGGGTGAGTTTTTCAGAGAGAGAGAGAGAGAGAGACGACCTATTAGCTGGCATTTAAATGTCGCCGTATTGTTGTTGTTGTGTCGCCTGTTTTTGGGTGGTGTAATGGGGGAATTATTGTTTGAAAATAGAGCTGGGCAGGCAGGGGTCCGGTGTCAAATAATAAATGTTGCATGCCATTTCAATTTTTCTTTTTTTTTTAATCCTTATGTAATCTATCTAAAGAAAGAGTGAATTTTTTTCAAATTTACTCTGCTTCAGGCAGTACTGCAACAAGAGGGGGGGGGGGGAGGCGCATTAAAGACAAAAAAAAATTGTATCATGGAATAATAACACTAGTCGACAAAAATGAACTTTTTTTCTTTCACAAGAATAAAGATTTGAAATTCTAGAAGTATTTTTCATGCTGAATTCAAATATCATTTCAGTTTTGCCTAGGGTTTGGAAAAAACCGAAAAATTTTGAAAACCGGTTTTTCGGTTTTTTACAAAGCGGAAAACCGGTAAACCGGTTTTAAACCGGTTTTTTGTAAACATCTTAAATGATAACCGTTATTAATGAATATATATCTATTGGGGGTCCAGGCATTCTTATTTTAACCATTTGGTAAGCAAATGGATTAAATATAATCGGACTACCTGCGATCCGGAACCCAAGAAAATTATTATTATTAATTTTCCAATCCAGTGCCTACTTGCGGAATTGTTTACATTCATAGAATACAAAAAATACATAAGTTTATATATTTCTCCATTCATTTCCTATGGAATAAATCGTAACTTTAGGAATTTTTTTTTTTTTTTTTTTTAAGATCCTTCTCGGCACCTAAGGTCATTTAGACCCCATCCCTATTTATTTGAAATGATTTGTAGTCAAATCAAATGAAATAAATTTTTCTCGCTTGGGATGGGAAGCGAACCCGGGACTCCGGTGCGAGAAGCTAATGTCTTCTCACTGAGCCACGGCTCCCGGGCAACTTTAGGAATTAATAACTCAAAAAATTGGGACAATTGTAATTGGTAGCGTGCCTATCTTCTATACCGAACGTCGTGGGTTCGGGCCCCAGGCAGCCCCATGATTTGGATACCAAACGCTTAAATAGAAATGCCTGGACCCCCAATAGATATTATCATATGTAACGGTTATCGTAGTCTTATATGGCCTAAGTTGCCGAAAAGACTGTGAATGTGTGTGTGACTGCGAGGGTGAATGAGAAAAAAAGTGTGAATTTCTATTATTATAGCTTAAATATATTTTTTAAGTATTGGAAAATTCGGCATCTAAGGCCATTTAGACCCCATCCCTATTTATTTCAAATGATTGATAGCTAATTCAAATGAAATAAATTTTTCTCGCTTGTGACGGGAAGCGAACCTGAAGCTCCAGGCACTAGAAACTTAATGCCTTTTATCTGAGCCATGGGTCACGGGTTAATTTATTGGAATACAAGTATGGTATCACTGAAGAAAAAATTTAAAAAGAAAAACCGAATTCGGTTTTTCGAGAAAAACTCGGTTTCTCGGTTTTGAAAATTAGCCAAAAAACCGGTATACCGGTTTCGGTTTCCACCCGGTGTCCAAACCCTAGTTTTGCCCCATCAGGCACAGTTTTAGAGATATAGAGAAAAAATAGATTTTGATAGAAAATGTGCTCTAAAACGGCTTTTATTTAGAATGTTCAAATCATTTTTAATGCGACACCCCGTAAAAATATGCAGATAGTTAGAATACATATAAATTTAAAGTTTCATCCCAATCGGAGGTCATTTAGACGTGCCACAAACGGCTTAAAGTTTAGAAAAATCGGAAATTTTAAGATTTTTTTTGCTTTGGTCACCCCTAATACAATTTTAGATATCCCTGAATGTAAAAAAACATATATTTACGATATTCTATAGTTCTTTGGCTTTCTAAAAATCATTCATTCATAAAAATCTATTAATTATTAACGAAATTATGAACCAAAACGTCAGCAACGAAAAAACACAAGTACGCGAACGATATGGGGCTCCTCGGACGACAACGCAGAGGAGCAGCTAGGATGACTTGGCTTCATCGGGTTAAGAGATGCATGACCGAGCTTGGCCTGTCGGAGACAACAGCACTTGATAGGGGGAAAGTGGAGGGGGAGGAATAAGGTCCGCCGACCCCGCACCGCGGGAATAATAATAAGAAGAAGATATGAAGAATAATTTTCCCGGCTTAAGTCGTCGTGTGTTTTGTTGAGATTTATTCGAAGTTTCTGTTCTTCTTTTGAAATCATTTTCAAGAGTCTGGGATTAAGTGGGAGTAATACTGTAGTGATTCTTCCCCAGATCTGGTTATTAAATATCTTAGAGATTTGGATTTCTCTCTGACTCCTTTAGATGCTATCGTCTTGGTATACCGACACTCCAAATTCCTCTTTTCCAGTTTCATTCCTACCAATTCAAAGATTCTTCCACCACCTCATGCATGTGATCGTGCCATATTATCTCTTTTTCTCAATTGTTGTTACATTATCTTGATCACTTTTATTATCTTTTTCATTTTGGGGTCTTGCTGTTCTTCAGATGTCTTATAAGGAGTCCCCACGGGGTTTTTTCAAACTCATGGGATTTGAAGATTAGTATCTGGACATCAATTTCCTAAACCAGTACGATGCACTACTCAAGAACACTCAAGAAAATCGACTTTGAAGACTATCTAGATTTCCGAGTTCTATAAGTTTGGATAATTTTATTTATATGTCAACAGTGTTGGTAGCCGAGAGAGTAAGCGCAACAGTCTAGTAAACAAGGAGTCGCTGGTTCGATGCTTGTTCAGGACTTTTTTTTTTTATTTCAATTCTCTATCCGTATATACAGTATCTCTCATACTAACTTTTATAAAATTGAAATTAAATTAACAAATATTTTTTCAATATAAATGAACATCTTTTATTTTGAATTATCACTCGTTACACACTGAAAATACTATTATAATCTATCTTCTATATATATAATTCACTAATGTCCGTCTGTCTGTCTGTCCGTCTGTCACGCTCTAATTAGGCAATTTCCCGTTAGAATTTTGAAATGAAATTTTATATGAATAAAGAATACCTTCTCGGCATTACAGGAAAATTATTTTCATCCCGAAATTCCCATAACTTTTTGAGTTATTAATTCTTAAAGTTACGATTTCTCCCATAGGAAATGTATAGAGAAATATTTATGTATTCTTTTCATTTGTGTATTCCATGAATGTAAACAAATCCTCAAGCAGGCACTGAATTGGAATGGAATAATAATAATTTTCTTTTCATAATTAAGAAGAAAAGGCGGGCCGGCGGGCCTGGCAAGAAGAATGAACAACAGCCACCAAGATCAACGTTGTTAAGCAACGCCAAGCGGTGCTTAAAATCGGGATAGGTGGCCGCCGAAAAACAAGACCGTTGACCGCCCGCCGGAAGCCACCGGTACATTGTATTTAATAAATCACATAATAAATGTATAATGTCAAATGGCCTCAGCAGCCGAAATGACTTTTACAAAAAAAAAAGAAAAAGAAAAGGCGAGGGTCCCCCGGCTAGGCGCGAAGCAAATTTATAATAAATTGAAACTCGTATATATACGGATAGCGAACGTCTCGGGTTCGGACCCCAGGCAGTCCGATAATTTTATTTAAGGCATTTGGATACCAAATGACTTAAATAAAAATGCCTGGACCCCCCAATTGATATATTAAACATACTGATTATCGTAAAAAGTCTTAAATGGCCTCAGTTGCCGAAAAGACTGTGTGAATGTGTGTGTGAATGAGAAAAAAGTGTGAATGTTTAAAAAAAAAAAAAAAAAAAAAAAAAAAAAAATATACGGATAGAGAATTGAAATTGAAAAAAAAATTTCCCTAACAAGCATCGAACTAGCGACTCCTTGATTACTAGACTGTTGCGCTTACTCTCTCGGCTACCAGACACTGTTGGCATTTAAAATTATCCCCACTTATAGAACTCGGAAATGTTGATAGTTTTCAAAGCCGATTTTCTTGAGTGTTCTTGAGTGCTGCATCGTACTGTTTTAGGAAATTTATGTCCAGATACTAATCTTCAAAACCTATGAGTTTGAAAAAAATCGGTGACCCACCACCCGTGGGGACTCCTTGTTAGACCGAATGTTCTATGTATTATTTTAATTAATTTATTTTGTTTGTTTTTTTTTTTAGTATTCACAATCTTTAAATAAACTCTTCGTCAATATGGACACGAATATATTTATTACTTTTCAAGTGAACACTCCTACTATTGAACCTCTATTCATTAGAGCTCTGCCAGTTTACACGGATCCTCAATTTTTTTCAAGATCCTGTACTCAGATGCAATCATCATTCAATTCAAACTCTCGAGTGCAATAAAGGTTTCACTTTTATTTTATTTTATTTATATATATTTACAATGAGAGTTTGAATGGATAAATAGTGATTCAGGGGACCTCAAAACGTGTGTATCCATCAAAATCTCGACATCGAATTTTTGACATGAATCCAATACTTTCTCTCTATATATATTAACATATATATATAGAGGTAAGAGAAAGTAAAAAAGATTTTTTGCCTATATCCTCATAGTACAAAATACAAATTCGGACTGAATTCTGATTCTGATTACATACTACTATATAAATATGATTGTATAAATTGCGTCACATGTCGTCATTGTAAAAAGAGGAAGCCATTCGGTGGAGGCATACACTGATTTCTTTATTTAATGATAAAATTTCATTTATTTTAAACTTTTTTGTTTATTTATTTATTTTTATACTGTTATGTATTTCTATTTTTGTTTCTGATATTTGAAATTACGAAATTAATTTAGTCATTTTTAAGCCCTACTCTAATCCTTTACCAGTCTGTGACGTCATATGTCGCAATTTATATGTTTATATTCTAATGTAATCAGGACTAAACATTCATAGCCCAAGAGCCAGCGACGGCCAGACCTTCGTTATTTTATAAAAGCTGAAAGTTTTTCTATGTATGCCCCCAATACAGGTAAGAATAATCCCCAACTATGAAACTTGGGTCATGGTGGTTTTGGCAGATAACAGATAGTAACGGTGTAGAAATTTGTATCTGAAATTCGTTATAGTATAAAGCCCAGTTTTTATATATTTTATTCCCAATAATGTTAGAAGTCGAGTTGTCCATTGCCAGACACTTAGTACAGTTCCATCCCCTTGCCAGACACCCTTAAACTACAAGAAATTGTAATTATACTTTCGTTATAGTATAAAAGCTGAATTTTATATATGTTATTTGAGGAACTATTAAATGATGTTTCCTCAGTAGCCAGACAGTTTAGATGGTTCTTTCATCTTGCCAGACACATTAAAGTCTGCCGTAGGTACGAGCACGAGGAATATATATATATATATATGTAAGAGGGAGCGAGTGAAACAGTCCTTTCGGTCTATTGCGATCTTTTGTTTACCCCATATGGATCTATTGTTTACTCCATATTGTGTTTTGAAATATTACACGTAAAGCAAACGTTATTCATTCGTGCAGTTTATGAATTAAATGTGATCTAGTAGTAAAGTGTTATCATGGGGAATGTTTGGTTTGTAAAAAAAGTGATGGTAAAATAATATTATTTTCTGAGGAGACATTAATAAAATGTCAAACTGTTTTGAAAATCAGAAAAAAACATAACCTAAAATATAAAAACATTATTTTGCCTGATGAATATACAGACAGTGGTTATCACTGTGAATGCTATAAAGCATTCACATGACTAATAAAAAAAAATATTTTACTGCCGAACCTTTAAGTTCTTCAACTTTAACACAATCAACTTTAAATTCTGAAAACTAGCGTTGAGAAGTCGCTATAGACTTAGAATTGGGTATAGAAGACTTGCAGCCAAGGAATTAAATAGAAAACTTTTATTTATTTGTTAATCGTCGACATTTCTGTCACAAATCACGACCTTCCTCAGGTTAATTAATCGTCTTGAGGAAGGTCGTAGTTTACGACCGAAACGTCGACGATTAACAAATAAATACAGTTTTTTATTTAATTCCTTGACATCAAAGTCTCCTATACGAATAGTACTACAATCATATAGATACGTAGGCCTTATAGCTGGTAGTTCAATAAAGATAGGTGAAAAGGAGAAGAAGAAGAAGTTAGCAGCTAGTTGTGTTTCATTATTTTTATTCCCATTATGTTGACGTTTCGATCCCGGTTGGGATCATCCTCAGAACTAATGTGCACAACAAGAGACAAATAGATTAGTATCGGGAAAAAAACATGAACAGTTATAAATTTTTTCATCTTAGAGTATAAGCATATATTCTAATCTGTTCATATTTTTTCCCCGATACTAATCTATTTGTCTCTTGTGCACATTAGTTCTGAGGATGA
>JAKCPI010015741.1:0-32133 GCA_023213315.1 Euborellia annulipes | reverse complement strand
ACCACTAGAAAAAAAAAAAAAGAGAATTGAGGAAACATTTCCAACTCAAACGTATATAGGCCTATATATACACATTCACAAGAGATAGTAAATATTTTTTTTGAATATTTGGCATAATTGGGACAAAAATCTTTCCAAACAGAAAATCCTCGATTTTTTTAAAAATATTTTTAGCATCCCAATTTGGGGATTTTCCTGAGGTGTCCATAATGTCCTCTGGGGGGGCAAAAAAAAATTTCATTCAAAAGGAAGTCGGTCAAACAGAGGGTGTCATACGGATCAGAGCATTCTGCAAGTATTTAGATATACCGGGTGGGCCATTAGTGCGTGGACGGAAGATTGTGGGCTTATTAACGGACATTTTTAAAGTTTGTTGATCGTATATAATGTGGGGCCTTTAGGGCTACAAATTAAAAATATTTTTGTTCCAATTGCACTTTTTATACAGGGTGACCCATATCAAAGTTATGTTTTTTAAATGGAACGCCCTATATATTATTGCATATTTGGATTCTACGGCCAATTTTAGTATGACTTTATGTCATGCAATGTATTCTAAACCAAACCGTTTAGCCGCAAATCGGGTTTTTTTGTGAAAAAACTACTGTCTGAAAAAAATTGAATATCTCGCGAACCATAATACCTAGGGGGCTGTTCTTTTGTGATCTTACTAATCATGAAATGTACTAATGTGGGCCAGATGGGTAACCCGGAATTATTCTTATGTTGGGAGATATGGCCATGCCAATTTGGAAAATTTCAAACATGGATAACTTTATTTTTTCAAATGGAACATACTACTTTTTTTGATGCCAAGGGACGTGAAATTTAATTCTCTTTCTAATGACATAATGTTGTCTATATCTATCTTTGGTAGTTTTCTTTTTATTCCAAAATATCTGATAACGAAAAAAAAATACATTTATTATAGACAAAACCATTTAAAAAAAATCCAAACTCAAACAAAATTGTAATAAATGGAAAAGATATGCTAAATATTCGAAAATGTATTGAAATTTCCTTTAAAATCATTTATTTGAACTTCCCGAAAAAGAAATTAGGGTTATGTTTAGGTTAGGAGAAGCGCCATCTTGTTGAAAAATCATACCCCAATTTTAGCAAGCGGAGCTTCTTCTAGGAGTTCAAATAAATGATTTTAAAGGAAATTTCAATACATTTTCGAATATTTAGCATATCTTTTCCATTTATTACAGTTTTGTTTGCGTTCGGATTTTTTTTTAAATTGTTTTGTCTATAATAAATGTATTTTTTTTCGTTATCAGATATTTTGGAATAAAAAGAAAACTACCAAAGATAGATATAGACAACCTTATGTCATTAGAAAGAGAATTAAATTTCACGTCCCTTGGCACCAAAAAAAGTAGTATGTTCCATTTGAAAAAAATAAAGTTATCCATGTTTGAAATTTTCCAAATTGGCATAGCCATATCTCCCAACATAAGAATAATTCCGGGTTACCCATCTGGCCCACATTAGTACATTTCATGATTAGTAAGATCACAAAAGAACAGCCTCTAGGTATTATGGTTCGCGAGATATTCAATTTTTTCGGACAGTAGATTTTTCACAAAAGCCCGATTTGCGGCTAAACGGATTTGGTTTAGACGACATTGCATGACATAAAGTCATATTAAAATTGGCCGTAGAATCCAAATATGCCCAATAATATATAGGGCGTTCCATTTAAAAAACATAACTTTGATATGGGTCACCCTTATAAAATCAGGTGGTTGCGTACGCACACAACTTTCTCTTACCTTCGGTAATCGAAAGTTGTGTACTGTGCTTGTCACACCAGATTTTTTGTGCCGAC
The DNA here is from genome assembly GCA_023213315.1 of Euborellia annulipes. Classification (NCBI taxonomy): domain Eukaryota; kingdom Metazoa; phylum Arthropoda; class Insecta; order Dermaptera; family Anisolabididae; genus Euborellia; species Euborellia annulipes. The sequence goes on along the minus strand of JAKCPI010015741.1, from coordinate 30,299 downwards.
ATGTGTTTAGTTTCCGACAGTACAGTATATTCGATTTTCAAGATGTAATAAAATTTATAAGTATAGCGAAATATTTATATTTTGTTACCATGGCAACCATTTCTCCTATCTTTTCTATGGAGTACAAGAGTAAAGTGGTCTTCAGAAGATTTCAATCACAAAATGAGAATATACATTTTAAAGAGAATCTAAAAAATAATTGATTTTTGAATTTTAAAAAAAATCGTTGGAGCAAATTTTGAGAAAATCGAAAAAACCCCGAAAAGTGAATCAGTAAAGTACTAGTACTTTTTGGTCGATTTTGTTCAAAGCTTCGTGTCACGTCCCATGGGGGTGCCTAGCTTAAATATAAATTTCAACTTCCTAGGTCTTTTCGTTCTTGAGATATCTTGTTCACAGACACACAGACAGACAGACACACAGACAGACACACAGACACACAGACAGACAGACCATGTCGCGAAAACCACTTTTGGATTCAGGAGACCCAAACGTGAAGATCCATCAAAAATCTCGACATCGAATTTTTGACATGAATCCAATACTTTCTCTCATATATATATTACATATATACATAGGTAAGAGAGTAAAAAGTGCAATTGGAACAAAAATATTTTTAATTTGTAGCCCTAAAGGCCCCACATTATATACGATCAACAAACTTTAAAAATGTCCGTTAATAAGCCCACAATCTTCCGTCCACGCACTAATGGCCCACCCGGTATATCCTTTTAAATGTTAAAAAAAAAATTTTAAGTATCAGTTGCCCTAAAAATAAATTAAATTCTGGAAATCTTTAAATTTACTTTGATTCCATTGAGAAATCGAAATTTTCTAAAAATGATTGTGATGTCACAGATGTAACAACCTTTATTAATCATAGCTGAATTATACTTGAAGAAGGCCACCGAAACGTTTTAACTCTTACAAGTATACAACAATTAAACCGAAAATAAAATTCTGTTATTATTGATAAAAGTCTAAACTCCAAAATATTGATTTGAGATTTCAATGTGTGTTTTTTGTGATTGAGTTAATATATTGTATTTTGTATTATTTAACGTTTAATTAAATATATTTATAATATTAATTCTAGTCCCTTATTCCCAGTTTCTCTCTTATTTGATATTAAATCCAAAACATACATTTCCAAATAGTTTTTACTTCATTTTGGGATCTTTACTCCATTTACTTCTATATTTATAGAACTCACTTTTTTTTAAATTAAAATAAATAAATTTTTGTTTAAAATAAAGGATATCGATTGTAAATGTAAGAGGATGATTAAAAGATGATTTTTCTAATGTGAAAGATAAGAAAATGAATTTATCAAAATCAATTAAAAATAAATAACTTGTAATTAAATAAATATATAAGTAAAAATAAATTATATATATATGGGGAGAAATGAATTCATCTTTTAATTAGATCACCTTGTCACGTTTTATATATATTGGATCACACTGACATTTGTCATTATAAAAATTGTTTCAATTATATTTTATTTGTTAACCTTTGAGTCAAAAATCCTGGTTTAATTATCTTCAACGCAAATAGGAAGTGTCTGTAATTATTGAAAATCACAGGATTAGAGACCAAAAGTTGAACAAATAAAATAAAAGAGGAAAAATTTTTTTATTTATTAATGTTGAGAATCATTGAGATTCAATATATATAAATGGGGGTATAAATTCATAAATGATTTTAATAAAACCATTCTCTTCTCTTTCAAATTAGAAAATCATCTTTTATTTTAAATATACAAATTGATTTTTTCTAAAATATATATATACATCAGGATGTCAGCATTATAAATATTCGTTTAATAATTTTAAAAAAAGCTTAAAAAGGGGAAAGATGAATATTATCTGATTCCAAAATGAAATCAAAACTATTTGGAAACTTATTTTTTGTATTTACTGTTAAATAAAAGGAAAAAAATATTTGGAATTACAACTGCATCACATAAGACTTCCTATGAATTAATTAAACATGCAATCAATTTAGACTGATTTTGCTTAAAATAATTCACTCACATTTAAGAAAATAATTAGAGAAATTAAAATAATTAATAAAATACAAGGGTTTTTAAAAGAAAATAAATAAATGAGAAAGAAAGATAAGATGAAAGGTTAAACAAGTTTTCTTAACTCACACTCACATAAAATGATTTAATTTGTTAGAAATAAATATTACATAATAAAATCATGCAGAATGGATTAATTATCAAAAGAAATAATTATATTTACCTATAATAAATGTGATGACAGCTGATTTAGGCGGTAAGCATGTTACACGGGCGGGCAGGTCAGAGAGGCTGTCAAAGATGGAGGCTGTCAAATGGACGACCAACTCTTTGACAATTAATCGTAAAAATATTCAAAAAAAAAAAAAAAAAAAAAAAATTTATAAAATAAATTATTCTAACTTTAAAAAATAATTTAGAATATGTTTTTATATAAATTTTTATTTTGCTTTTAATTTATTTTTCATTATATAAAAAAAAAATTAAATTCACATGTCTGTTAAAATTTCGTATTTTTCTTTTTTCAAAGCAATAAAATACAAAATTAGTTTTAAAAAATTCTTATATACTCAGAGTTGGCAGGTTTTATCCCGCCGAGTATAATACACGGTTTTATACATGTATAAAACTATTGCGGATAAAACTAGGCCGATGTATAAAAAGTATAAAATGTAAAAAACCAACCCCTTCCCCCTGAAAAAACAGCTTAAAAGCTTTTCATATTTTATAATGTTTTAAAGCATTGACGATGTTGTTTGCTTTTTATTTAGTGAATAATATAATCAAAATGTTAATAATTGAAAAATGAAATTTTATTTGAATTTCCTTTTTCGTCGAATTTGCGCATGCGCATCCAAGTTTCATACATTTTATACGTTTTATACAAGTTTTATCCGCAATTTTTGTATAAAACTGCAAAATTGTGTATAAAACCCAACTCTGTATATACTATATTTTGAAGCTAAAATAGTTATCATTTAAATTTTATTTTTCTTATGGATTTTGCTATCTGAGATGATGTTTCCTATCTCTCATAAATAATCTCTGTCCTGTTTTCTTTTCAAAAATTATTTATTTTAGTTATTAAATTATTTTGTTTGTAATTTTATTTTTTTTATTACCCCATGCATAAAACATAATTCCCATATTTCCCATATCTCTTTTTGGCTGACATCCTCTCTTCCTAATTGTAATAATTCCCATATTACATTTCTATTTTTAATCTTGATATTAAATGAAAATTTTAATTTTTATCATTTCTTATAGCACGGTGAAGCTAGCGGCCAATTTCTGGCGGCCGATTTTTAAATGGCAACGTCGCATTAACAGACGCGCAGGCCATGTTAACTAATGTTAAAATATTATTTATTACAAATTAATTGATATCTCCTTAATTAGTGGATGTATAGGGATGAAAATTAGCATACATACACAGAATTAAATGCTGAATCGAAATATATAATTAAAATTAAGATAAAACCAGTGAATATAAATAAAATTAAGATATAGAAAAAAATAAATAACTCCTAAACTAAAAGAGGTGCCCAAACGAAAAAATTAGCCTAAATAGAGGATTAAAATCTGAATAGAATGATATATATATTAATAAGGTGGCCCCCGTAGGAGGGGGTAAAAAAAAATAAAAACTGCTTTTTTTAATGAGATGACTTAAAAAAAAAATTAATTACTCCTAAACAAGGCAAGGTGCCCAAACAAAAAAAATTGCATTTGATAGAGAATTAAAAGACGAATCCAATGATATATAGATGAATGGGGTAGCCCCCGTCGGAGGGGGTGAAAAAAAATAAAAACTGCTTTTTTTAATCAAATGACCTTAATTAAATCAATTAATTACTCGTAAAGTAGACGAGGTGCCCAAACGAAAAAATTACCATTAATTAGAGAATTTTAAGCTGCATGCACTCATATATAATTATTAAGGGTGGCCCCCGTCGGAGGGGGTGAAAAAAATTAAAAACTACTTTTGTCAAATTGATGATATAGGTAGAAAATAATTTATAAGTCCTTTTATTCTTATAGTTAAATAAAGTTTCGAATAAAATTTTATAAAAGCATAATAAGACCAATTTGTCAATGATTTCAAATGCTGGGAGAGCATCAATTTGTTTTTTCAAATTCGATCTGCGCCCAGAGTGCAGCCAGGGCCATGTCGCGAAAACCACTTTTTTGGATTCAGGGGACTTCAAAACGTGAAGATCCATCAAAATCTCGACATCGAATTTTTAACATGAATCCAATACTTTCTCTATATATTAACATATATATATAGAGGTAAGAGAAAGTAAAAACATTTGAACTGCTGGACAACGCGTTTCTCCTCTCTCCGTTGGTTAGTTTGGCGGGGATCACCAGAGGGCAGCATCATCCAACACTTTGTTTTGTCCCTGCCCAAGTGGGAGGGGTGAAATCTTTCCTCCCCCACCTCCACTGGACAGCCAGCCGCTTTCTCCCGCCTGATTCTTTTTTTTCCAATCTCCAACTATAAAATCTATTTTTAAACCAATAATAAAAAGCAATAAAATAAAAAAAATGATTAGAAAAAAGCGATATAAATGCTATCTCAAAAACATTAGCTCCAAGAATTAATATTCAAATAAGAGATAGTAAAAATTTATAAAAAATAAATACTGTAATTTTTATATGAATAAAAATAGATTTTCATTGAAAATTAAATTAAATAAGTAAAAAAATAGAAATATTCATAATACGTATATTTAAAATACACAGAGCCTCAGGGGGGTGTCTAACTTAAATATAAAATTTCACCCTATTAGCTCAATTCCTTCATGCTTAAAATTGAACACACATAGGCAAGAGAATGTAAAAAAAAAAAAAAAAAATAGGAGGGGGCCATGAGATATTTATTTTGTTTCCAACGGGGCCGCGACTCAAAAAGTTTACAAGCACTGAACTAAAGGTCTAAAGGGATGGATTTTATTATTTAATATATTTATGAGAAATAAGCATCTCTTTATTGAAGACAAAATATTTTGAAATTTTATTTCTTCTCAAAGGATTGAATTCTTTATAGATAAACTAGACGCAAAGCCCCGCCTTCGGCGGGGCTTTCGCCTAGCCAGGTGGCTGCGCCCCCTGGACCCCCTTTGCTCGCCTTCCCTTTTCATTTTTATATATAGAGATTATTTTAACGGCTAATTATTCATGAACTTAAGATTTTTTGTGAATCATATCCTTTCCGGGACTCTCCCGGTACACAGACAAAAAATTTACGCCGATATTTTAGAATTCAAAATGTAAATAAATAAAAAATCGTAAACATGGGTAAATATTTATATTTTGTTACCATGGCAACCCTTTCTCCTAATTTTTATTTTTTTCTTATTTTAACGGTTAATTACTCATTAACTTATTGTTATTTGTGAAACAAAACCTGTCCGGGACTCTCACAAACATACACAGAAAATTTCATCATAATTGGTTCAGTCGTTTAGGAGGAGTTCAGTCACATACACACGTACAGAAGAATTATATATATAAAGAAAGAAAAGATATGCATTCTTTTATTCTTATAGTTAAATAAAGTTTCGAATAAAATTTTATAAAAGCATAAAAAGAAGAAATCAATCAATTTGGCAATAATTTCAAATACTGGGAGAGCATCAATTTGTTTTTTCCAATTCGACCTGCGCCCAGAGTGCAGCCAGGGAGCCTCGCTTCACTCTCGTCTAGGCTTTTATTCACGCGCAGATTCGCTTTTCAAAAAGTCGTAATATCTCTTTTATTTTTCTTTGGATTTGTGGAAAAATGCAAAACTGGTCTTTCCAATCAATTATAAAGCTATAGACATTTTTTTATTTAACTACGCCCACATAAAATGGGGGTTTATTTATTGCCCTTGGCATCTTAAAATGTTAACTGCCTCTTTCATTTTCTAATTATCCTAATTTATTGTTTTTTAATTAAATAAACACATTTAGGTCTTGATATTGATTTAATAACTTAGTATATAAAATATTCAAGCAAAAACAATCAAATTTTAGTCTCAAAACGTTCTGAAAATTATTAAAAATCGATTTTCCAAATTTATTTTGACATATTAATTATTACTTTCTCTTAAAATTCAAAAATTAATTATTTTTTTGATGCTGTTCTCATTTTGCTTTCAAAATTGTTTGAAGACCACCATGGGCGTAACTATAGAATTTGGCTGGGGGGGGGGGGGGCATGGGACTAGCTATCCTCCGGTGGCCCTGAAAAGCCTCATATTTTCTCAATTTTTCTTAGGGCAAGGAGCTTTCTGGGGGGGGGGGGGGCAGGCCCGGCGAATTTAGAGAAAATCGAAAAAAAAAACTGAAAAAGTGCATCAGTAAAATACTAGTAGTCTTTGGCCGATTTTGATTAAAAGCTTATTTTCACGGTCCAGGGAGGTGTCTAACTTAAATATAAAATTTCAACCTCATAGCTCTTTTCGTTCTTGAGATATTTTGTTCACACACAGACAGACAGACCATGTCGCGAAAACCACTTTTTTGGATTCAGGGGACTTCAAAACGTGAAGATCCATCAAAATCTCGACATCGAATTTTTAACATGAATCCAACACTTTCTCTCTCTATATATTAACATATATATATGAGGTAAGAGAAAGTAAAAACATTTGGATTGCTGGACAACTCTCCTTTGGTTAGTTTGGCGGGGGTCACCAGAGGGCAGCATCATCCAACACTTTGTTTTGTCCCTGCACAAGTGGGAGGGGTGAAACCTTTCCTCCCCCACCTCCACTGGACAGCCAGCCGCTTTCTCCCGCCTGATTTTTTTTTTTCAATCTCCAGCTATAAAATCTATTTTTAAACCAACAATAAAAAACAATAAAAAAAAAAAAAAATTGATTAGAAAAAAGCGACATAAATGCTGTCTCAAAAACATTTGCTCCAAGAATTAATATTCAAATAAGAGATAGTAAAAATTTATAAAAAATAAATACTGTAATTTTTATATGAATAAAAATATATTTTCAGTGAAAATTAAATTAAATAAAGTAGAAAAAGAGAAATATACATAATAGGTATATTTAAAATACATAGAGCCTATGGAAATTTTGAAACAAATGACTTTTTTACTTTTAACTTATGAATATGCCCGCGGGGCTTGGAGTAGTTGGTAGCGTGCCTACCTTCTATACCGAATGTCGCGGGTTCGGACCCCAGGCAGGCCGATAATTTTATTTAAGGCATTTGGATACCACATGGCTTAAATAGAAATGCCTGGACCCCAAATAGATATATTAAAAATACAAGTATCCGTTTAAAGTCTTAAATGGCTTAAGTTTGCCGAAAAGACTGTGTGTATGTGTGTGTGAATGAGAAAAAAGTGTGAATGTTTTTTTTTATAAAAAAAAAGAAACTTATGAACTGAATGGAAGTGGTCAAGTTTGAAACTGATTTGCTAAATATATCTTGACACAAAAAAAATCTGGTGTGACAAGCACGGTACACAACTTCCTCTTACCGAAGGGTAAGAGAAAATTGTGCGCCATTCACACCAGATTTTTTCACTTATCATCTTAACTAATTAAAGAATAGGAGATAAAAAAACCTCATCATTAGAGCACCACCATTTTTTTTCAAGCCCAGCTTAATATTTAAGAATAAATAATAAAAAGACAACATCTGATAGAGTTCATTCACCTTTGAAGGACAGATAGGTCTACACATAGGCGTTGCCAGAAATTTTTGAGGCGTTTCAGGATAATTTCTTCCCCTCCCCCCTCCCACGACTAATAGGGCAGTATATGACGTCTAATGAAATATTCGACTAGCCGGGTGGGGTGCCCACCTTCGCTTCACCCCCCTGGACGCCCCCTCGGGCTGGCTCGGACCCGCTCTTTCTTAATTGGACCCTATTATGCATTAGTGTGTCAAGCGCCAAAAAAAATTCAAAATTGAGTTAAGCACGGAATATTGTTTCAATGCTATAATTAATAGTATTTTTTATGAAATATGTCCTAAAAAAATTTATATTTAATGTTACTTGCACAATTGACAACAAAAAATTATATATAATCCAATAAAAACAAAAAACTTTAATGTTAATTTTCTCAAAACTCGGTAGCTGGCGCTTGACACACTAATGCGTAACAGGGTCCAATTAAGAACTTCAATTTTTCATTCAACTCGTTTCAGGCAATTAAAAATACAACCCTCTTATCTTAAAGAATTTTATATATGGGTAGGGACACAAAAAAAGTATCGATACTTACTGCTATCGATACTTTTGTTTCCATACCGTACTTTATTCATATGCAGTGACGGCGCTACGGGGGGGCTAGGGGGGGCATGCGCCCCCCGGTAAGGACCTCTGCCCCCCTGGATGCCCCCTCAATCAGCTCGAAAACTAAAAAAATTTCTAAAATTATTCACTTTTCCTTAAAAAAATGTAATTTAAGTTTTAAGCTTTTTATTTCAAGAAAGATTATTTTTTTTTTTTAGTATACCAGCATAATCCCATCTTTTCAAACTCAGGTTTCGGCCAGGACGAAGTTTTGGCTGAAATTTGGCCGAAACTGGCCGAATCCGAAACTTCTGTCGGTTCCTAAGGTCACAGGTTCTCTGTTGATGTAGCCTATATATTTATTGACTGCCCCCCCCCCCTGTTGATAAGTTTGCCCCACCCCTGCCCCCCCCCACTGAGAATAAGCTAGCGCCGTCACTTGAATTTTCAAGATTTTTTTTAAATCTTAAAAAATTTGATTTTCTACACTTTTAGCCGTTTGCGGCACGTCTAAATGACCTCCGAATGGGCCTAAACTTCAAATTTATATGTATTATAACTATCTGCATATTTTTAAAGGGTGTCGCCTTAAAAGAAACTTGATAGAGCAAAATAAAAGCCGTTTAGAGGACATTTTCTATTAAAATTTATTTTTCTTTCTATCTCTAAAAGTGTGCCTGATGGGGAAAAACTGAAATGATATTTGAATTTATGAAAAATATTTCTAGAATCTGATATCTTTATTCTTGTGAAAAGAAAAAATGTTCATTTTTGTCGACCAGTGAAAATGGACAGACTTTTATTTTGGCAAAATCCGAATTTTGATTTATAGGCCTCCGAAAAAGAAAAAAAATAAATCACTCGCTCACAAGCTCCGAATCACCCTTTCCTCCTGATGCTCATTACATTGGGGAAAATCAAGGCGGGAAAATGGCATACCAGTATACCGCAGGGATCTTCCGTTGGGCCCTTTGCAAGGGCGGATACAGGGGGGGGGGTAAAGGGGGTAATTACCCCCCCCCCCGAGATTCGAAAAAATACCTTTTTTTCGCAAAAAAATTTATTTTTAATGTAAAATTTTTAAAATTAATACTTAAAAATTTGATGTGTATTTATATTCTGGCAAACAAGTACAGAATGCGCTTTTAAATTACCGAAATTAAAAAAAAAATAGTGTGCTGTGCGACGAGTCACACCAGATTACCCCCCCCCCCGAGAAACACCTCTGGATCCGCCCTTGCCTCCTTTTTGTTTTATATTTGGTTGGATCCTCCGGTTTTCTTGCATTTTATCTTCTCAGTTTTTTTTTTTTTTTATAAAAAAACACTCACTTTTTTCCCATTCACACACGCATACACACAGTCTTCTCGGCAATGAACAATTTCCATGTAGACAATGTAGACAATTAAAATCTAAAAATTTGGCGGGACTAGTAACACCATAATTTTTGATCTATCGTATTAAATATAGTTTTTTGATACTAATATACACGAAATCAATAGGTAAAGAGTGATTTTACAATTTTTCTATTCCACTTTAAGTGAGAGGAGTAACGAGCACTAAATTATATATATAAAGATATATATACAATTTATTTAGTCTTCGCATGGGCGTAACTAGAGAATTTGGCTGGGGGGGGGGCATGGGACCAGCTATCCTCCGGAGGGCCTGGAAAGCCCCATATATGCCGGGGGGGCACCCCCTAGATACGCCCATGCCTCTCCCTCCCCTAACACGTTACGTAATATGTGGACAACCCCTAAGGTATTTATTTAAAATTTATATAATATTCGCTTATTTAATAAAAATTGGGTGTGCGGAGATTGCTAATAAAAAGAAATAAAAAAAAAAAATAAACTGTTTGAAAATTTTATATACAGATAAAAGGGAAAATTTCAGAGAATATAGAACGATGATCCTTTTTACTATCATTTGATTGGTTGAACGGATGGTTAGATTAAAGAAAAAATATATTCTTAATTATTCAATTTTAGTTCCATGTGAATATTCTCTAGGAAATTCTAAACTCATTACAAAAGATCCGATGCGAATTGGATGCGCCGTTCCCGAGTTATAGACATTTGAATTATCAATGTTTTTTATTCATTCCCAATGTTAATTATTTCCGGGCTCTTAAATTGACCAAAGGAGGGGAGGGTGGCGAGTTGCAGGCTCCCCCACCACTCTGCTCTGATTGTCGCCAGGCGCCCCTCCCCTCGTTTCTAAGAAATATTCTTTCTCTTTTTAAAAATAATAATTTAATTGCTTTTAATTTTTTTTTTGGACATTTGGAAGAATTATAAAAATTGAAAGAGAAAAAAAAAATTAACTAAGCAGTCAGAGAATATTGCCAAATAAATGATTTAGTTATATATTTAGTTAGATGTAAAATCTTTCAATTCTTTTTCATTACATGGTTGTTATATTTATTTGAACACAAGCGATATTTCCATCTTGTATGTAAATATCAAAGTGTAAAATTTAATTTAGATGAAATGATTTGAGTACTTCAAACAATTTTCACAAAATATTACTGATGTACTTTTTAAAAGGCAATCTAAATAATTGATTTATATGAATTTTAATCTAAAAAGTAAAAAGATTTAAATTCGGTTACCATGGCAACCATTTCTCCTATCTTTCCTATGAAGAACAAGAGTAAAGTGGTCTTCAGAAGATTTCAACGGCAAAATGAGAATATACATTTTAAAGAGCATCTAAAAAATAATTGATTTTTGAATTAAAAAAAAAATCGTTGGAGCGAATTTTGAGAAAAATCGAAAAAAACTGAAAAACCACATCAGTAAAGTACTAATACTTTTTGGCTGATTTTGATTAAAAGCTTATTTCCACGCCTCAGGGGGGTGTCTAACTTAAATATAAAATTTCAACCTCCTAGCTCAATTCCTTCATGCTTAAAATTAAACACACATAGGCATGAGAATGTTAAAAAAAAAAAATAGCGGGGCCGTGAGGGTCCCAACGGGGCCGCGACTCAAAAAGTTTAACCAGCACTGAACTAAAGGTCTAAAGGGATGGATTTTATTATTTAATATATTTATGAGAAATAAGCATCTCTTTGATTGAAGACAAAATATTTTGAAATTTTATTTTTTCTCAAAGGATTGAATTTTTTATAGATAAATATGCATTCTTTTATTCTTATAGTTAAAAAATTAGGTGTTGGCTGTGTCTTCTACACAGCCGGTGGCTTTTTAACGTGACAACGTCTTTTGCTTGATTTCAAAAAAAAATTTTTTTTTCTTACCTATATTGAAATATAAAGAGAGAAAGTATTGTTTTTATTTTTTTTTTTTTACTAGTAGTTTGTTTTCATAAATAAACATGTTCAAACATTTTCATTGAAACAATATATGACAGGTGTGGCCAAACTTTTATCCATTAAGGGCGACATATGCTTAAAAAATGAGGTTTTTCGAGAAAAAAACCAATTTTGGAGTTAATTACTCGGGATTTTTTTATTTATTCTATTAGAGGTTATCTTTCTGCACTAAATGACATCTCATTTAGTCTGATCTGATTAGCCGTTCGGAATCTACAGGGGTTTAAAATTTCGAAAAACGAAATCCCGCCGAGTGCTCTCATGCGGTAAAATGACTTCATATCAAAAAAAAGAAAAAAAAGCCCTGGGGGTATTGAACCACTCTTTCTAAAACTATATTTAGATTTAATGTAGCTTTTATGGTCAAGTCGCTATGCGTTGCACAATTAGGGCTATTTTTCGATATTTTTTTGCCTAAAAAATGAGGTTTTTCGAGAAAAAAACCAATTTTGGAGTTAATTACTCGGGATTTTTTTATTTATTCTATTAGAGGTTATCATTCTGCACCAAATGACATCTCATGTAGTCAGATCTGATTAGCCGTTCGGAATCTACAGGGGTTTAAAATTTCGAAAAACGAAATCCCGCCGAGTGCTCTCATGCGGTAAAATGACCTCATATCAAAAAAAAGAAAAAATAACCTCTGGGCATTGGATCACTCTTTCTAAAACTATATTTAGATTTAATGTAGCTTTTATGGTCAAGTCGCTATGCGTTGCACAATTAGGGCTATTTTTCGATATTTTTTTGCCTAAAAAATGAGGTTTTTCGAGAAAAAACCAATTTTGGAGTTAATTACTCGGGATTTTTTTATTTATTCTATTAGAGGTTTTCTTTCTGCACCAAATGACATCTCATTTAGTCTGATCTGATTAGCCGTTCAGAATCTACAGGGGTTTAAACTTTCAAATTTTAATTTACCGCAGCGCGGTAAAATAAAATGATAGGAAAAAAATAAATGGTGAAATCTTTAGCTGAAAACTCATTCTTTCTAACCGTATATTTGTCATAATTATACCTCTTAAGACAGAGGAGTTATTCAAGCCAATAAACTTTTTCGTGCAAGCCCCTCTAACATGCCACTATAGACACATGATTTGTAAGACGTTGTCACGTCAAAAAGGTTCGAATAAAATTTTATAAAAGAAAAGATGAAATCAATCAATTTGGCAATAATTTCAAATAATGGGAGAGCATCAATTTGTTTTTTCAAATTCGATCTGCGCCCAGAGTGCAGCCAGGGAGCCTCGCTTCACTCTCGTCTAGGCTTTTCTTCACGCGCACATTCGCTTTTCAAAAAGTCGTAATATCTCTCTTATTTTTCTTTGGATTTGTGGAAAAATGCAAAACTGGTCTTTTCAATCAATTATAAAGCTATAGTCATTTTTTTATTTAACTAGGACCACATAAAATGGGGGTTTATTAATTGCCTTTTACATGTTCAAATTTGAACTGCCTCTTTCATTTTCTAATTTGTTGTTTTTTAATTAAATAAAAACATTTAGGCCTTGATATTGATTGAATAACTTAGTATATAAAATATTCAAGCAAAAACAATGAAATTTTAGTCCCAAAACGTTCTGAAAGTGATTAAAAATCGATTTTCCAAATTTATTTTGACATATTAATTTTTACTTTCTCACACTTTTTCTATTCCACTTTAAGAGAGAATATTGGAGTAACGAACACTAAATTTTATATATATATATATATATATATATAATGTGTCTACACCTTGTATAATTTATAATTTTGTTAACATTCTATAGGTCAAATATAGCGAGATATTGGGTGGAAAAGAAACATCTGCCAGTGTTGTTAATGCCGGTTTTCTTAATTTTAAGTGACTTTTATTTGAATTAAATATTAGAAGCTGAATTATGCAGGGCTCCCGTCCTCTCCTAAATGAATATCTACAGCCATCAAACTCAACAATTTATCAACTGTATATATATATATTCTTAATAACAACGGGTTTCAGAGTTGAAAAAATTTCCAAATGAGAAATCGTAAAAATTAAAATTTTCATTTAATATCGTGTCGGGAATTAAGTTTTATGGATATAGTGATATAAAAACATAAAATAAATTAATAATTAAATTAAATAATATTTGATCTTTATTTGTTAGAATTATTTCTGATGACAGAGATAGGAAACATCATTTCATATAACAAAAACCATATGAAAAATAAAATTTAAATAATAAATTATTTTAACTTTAAAATATAGAATTTAAGAATTTTTTAAAATTAATTTTGTTTTTAAAATAATATTTTATTGCTTTGAAAAAGAAAATACAAATTTGACATTTGAATTTTATTATTTTTTTTTTTTAATTTAAAAAATAATATAAAAAAATAAATTAAAAGAAAAATAAAAATTTATATAAAAAATTATTCTAAATTATTTTTTAAAGTTAGAATAATTTATTTTATAATTTTTTTTTTTTTTTTTTTTAAATTTTTTTTATGATTGTCAAAGAGTTGGTCGTCCATTTGACAGCCTCTCTGACCTGCCCGCCCGTGTAACATGCTTACCGCCTAAATCAGCTGCCATCACATTTATTATAGGTAAATATAATTATTTCTTTTGATAATTAATCCATTCTGCATGATTTTATTATGTAATATTTATTTCTAACAAATTAAATCATTTTATGTGAGTGTGAGTTAAGAAAACTTGTTTAACCTTTCATCTTATCTTTCTTTCTCATTTATTTATTTTCTTTTAAAAACCCTTGTATTTTATTAATTATTTTAATTTCTCTAATTATTTTCTTAAATGTGAGTTGATCGTCCATTTGACAGCTTCTCTGACCGACTTTCTGTTTGTTCGCCCGGCTAAAATTTCTTCCTATCTAATTTATTTTGAAGGTAAATTTAATTATTTCGCATGATAATTAACCCATTTCGCATGATTTTGTTATTTAATATTTATTTCTAACAAATCAAATAATTATATGTGTGTTTGAGTTAACAAAAATAGTTGCTCTTCTCTTATTATTTCTCATATTTATTTAATTTCTTTTATAACCCTTGATTGTATTTTATTAAATATTTTAATTTCTCTAATTATTTTCTTAAATGTAAGTAAATTAGTTTAAATTTAGTCTGTGTTCGAAATGAAAATCCAAAGCAAAGTCAGAATGACAGGTCTTGCAAATTACAGGTAATTAAATTTTAATAAAATGCCTTTTTACATTTGAGCCTTAATTAACAATGATTTTAAATATGTTTTAAATTGATAGCATGTTTTATTAAATTATAGCAAGTCTTATTTAGATGCAGTTAAAATCTAAATATTTTTTCCTTTTATTTGATAGTAAATATCAATAAAAAAAATAAATTTCCAGTTTTTATTTCATTTGGAATCAGATAATATTCATTCTTTGAGGCTTCTTTTTAATAATTTCTTTAAATATCTGAAGTGCTCACATGTTCTTCAATATATATATATATATATATATAATATTAGAAAAAATCAATTTTTATATTTAAAATAAAAGATGATTTTCTAATTTGAAAGAGAAGAAATAGATTTATTAAAATCATTTATAATTTTATTTTCCCATTTATATTAAAATATATTTTTGATCTCACTGTTTTTATTCTCATCATTAATAAATTTAAAAAAATTAACTTTTGGCCTCTAATCCTGTGATTTGCAATAATTACAGACACTTACTATTTGCGTTGAAGATAATTAAACCAGGATTTTTGACTCAAAGGTTAACAAATAAAATATAATAGAAACAATTTTTCTAATGACAAATGACAGTGTGATCCAATATATATATATATAAAGTGACAAGGTGATCTAATTAAAAGATGGATTCATTCCTCCCCATAGCCTATATATATAATTTATTTTTACTTATATATTTAATTACAAGTTATTTATTTTTAATTGATTTTGATAAATTCATTTTCTTATCTTTCACATTAGAAAAATCATCTTTTATTTAATCAATCTCCTCTTACATTTACAATCGATATCCTTTATTTTAAACATGAAAATTGATTTTTTTTTTTAATAAAAAGAAAAAAAAATTAATGCGAGTTCTATAAATATTGAATTAAATGGAGTAAAGATCCCAAAATGAAGTAAAAACTATTTGGAAATTTATGTTTTGGATTTAATATCAAATAAGAGAGAATCTGGGAATAAGGGACTAGAATTAATATTATAAATATATTTAATTAAACGTTAAATTATACACGATACAATATATTAACTCAATCACATTAAAAAATAAAGTAAAATAAATCTGGAATGACTTCCCCGTATATTCTTTTGCAATTATGACTGGGTGTGTGTGCATTGCACATGAATGCTCTGGCCCGTATGCCACTCTGTTTGAACAACTTGCCTTGAAATTTTTTTGCACCTTTTTGATGACATTATAGACAGCTCAGAAAAATTCCCAAATTAAGAGGCTGAAAATATTCAGAATTTTCCTATTGGAAAGCATTGGGTATAGATCCTTTTATCCCAATTATGGCAAATATTCAACAAAAATATTTACTCTATGAGTGTGCGTGTATATATATATGTATGAGTTTAAGATTTTTCCTAATTCTCTTTTTACTTTTTTCTTTCTAGTTTTACCTGTCAGCGCTTGTCTTCTCTACTCAAGTTGAGACAAAGCATCGCAGAAGGGGCTTGGCATGGACAACACGGCCGTGTCGCTCCGGGCCAGGATTCCTACGATTTCTACATTTTGGTAAGTACATTTACATTTTATAGTTAGATCCATTCATTAAGAATCAAACTATAGATTAGAATAAAATATATTTGCGAGAAATGCATTATTTGCTTAATACGATTACTTTTCTAATTTAATGTAGAAAGTGGCTGTGTAGCATGGAATGAAGGGTTGAAGAGGAAAGCAGCCAGGCTGGGAGCCTCTATTAAATTAAATCCTTTTACGCAAAACGTTTCGGTCGATTTGATCACGCCATCTTCAGTTGCATTGGAGTTTTTTTAGCAAATAGAGTTGTCAACAATCTGTTTATAAACTTATTAATTTTACAAGAGCCTATGTATATAAATAACAATGTAAATAATTGCATATGATGCGAGTCTTAACGAAGAGAATTTCGATTCGAGTATTTTTTTTTTTTTTTTTTTTTTTTTTTTATAATCCAACACAAGATTTATTTTTAAACATATTTTCTCATTGGAAAGAGAATTATTTTCGATAATTTGGAAATTTCATTAACCCCAGTCAAATTTTAAAAATACAAAATTATAAAAAAATTAATAATACGTTTAGTATAAAAGGTAGGCACGCTACCAACAATGCCAAGCCCGGGGGCTACATTGTTCTTTATATACAGTGGCGTACCGAGGGGGGGGGGGCGAGGGAGGCGGTCCGCCCCAGGCCCCGAGCCGGCATAGGCCCCCATATATTTATAAAAAAAAAATTTAATGAAAATTTCCCTTTGAGAGGCCTCGGGGCCCTCAGGGCTCAAGTAAAAATGGGAAAATTTAGATAAAAAAGAAAATTTTGAAATCTCTCTTAGAGGCCTCGGGGCCCTCAGTTCAAGTAAAAATGAAAATTTAGATAAAAAAGAAAATTTTGAATTCTCTTATCGGGGCCCTCAGGTCAATAAAAACGAAAAATTAGATAAAAAAAAGAAAATTTAATGAAAATTTCTCTTTGAGAGGCCCCGGGGCCCTTAGGGCTCAAGTAAAAACAAAATTTAATGAAAATTTCTCTTTGAGAGGCCCTGGGGCCCTCAGGGCTCAAGTAAAAACAAAATTTAATCAAAATTTCCCTTTGAAAGGCCCCGGGGCCCTTGGGGTTCAGGGATATACGGTATTTTAAAAATATTTTTGTGTATGGAGGAGAAGGATATTTAAAGATGAGCACCCCCCCCAAAAAAAAAAAAACAAATTCAATATAAGGCCCCCGCTTCTAGTGCCGCCCCAGGCCCCCAACTGCCTCGGTACGCCTCTGTTTATATATAGGCTATTATAAAATTAATGAGCTTATGAACAGACTGTTGACAACTCTATTTACTAAGAAACTAAGTCAAATATTTTTTATAAAAAATTTTTTAAATTTATTTAGCTAAATAACGTCAATATAAATAATTTTTTGTTTAGCCAATGCAACTGAAGACAATGATTAATTCGAACGAAACGTTTTGCGTAGAAGGAGTTTAATTTACTAGATGCTCCGTATAGTAGGGGAGCCCAGAGTGCTAAATGTGTTTTTGCTCGAGCGCTTTGAAGACCTATTGGATCGCGAAGATTATATGCTAATAAACAAAAAGTTTATCTGATGTAAAGCTGTTTAGTGGTGGGGCTAGCGTGTATAAATTTCTAAAAATGTAAAAAAAAATCGTTACATCGAAATACTCGAGCGCGTCAGTCTTTGATACCGTGTAGTGTCTACCAACTACTGTTTACAGAGAGATATTATTCTGACGAATAGCTAGGGGAGTTAGCTGTAATTCGAGGTAGAAATTGGGGAAAAAATGTTTTTCCTCGAGCGTGTCAGAAATTCATAAGAGGGGTTAATTTAACTATAAAAAGTGTCCCATAATAAAGACTGACGATTTGGACGTTCGAAAAGTTTATATCGATATTTAAACATGTCAAAAAAAATCGTGACATCGAAATGCTCGAGCGCGTCAGAATTTTATACAGGGAGGTTCAGCTGGATGTTTTAGTGGTTAAACTCTTAATCTGACGATTTTGTAAAGGAATTTTTTTAATCTGACGATTAATCGCTCTTCTGCTGAAAAATTCTCAGTCAGCCATCGTCCGCGGGCGGGAAACAGAATTTATTTCATTTATATTCATGAAATATTGGTAAGATAATGCAAAATATTTACAGAAAACTCTTCATTATAGAATTTTATTTAAAAAACTAAATGCCTTAAATAATAATTTAAAAAAATTGAAAACAATTTTTTAGATTATAGACCTATCAATTTTTTTAACAACAATATATTCAAAATGTAATACAATGAATTATAAAAAGATTATAACTGACAATCATTGACGCGAAAATTATAAATAAATAAATATATTTATATAGGCGCGCAATTCTGACCGCCATAGCGAAAGACCCTCAACGGAAGAGAAGTTGTGGCATGACGTCATTGTCGCGGGTGCCCGCGTCCGCCCTCCGCCAACCCAAAGTCTACCTTAAGAGGTAGAGGAAGAGTGAGAAAAGCAAAGGAAGAGAGGCGTTGAGCGGAAAATTCATTATTCTCAATAGTTGTACATACTACACTCTTGGGATAGTTTTTGATGCTTCGGCTTACGATAATCGGCAGATTATGCTATTTCTATAAATTTTAAACTATTTTCTTTGAAATAAAAAAACTACATTTGAGCTCGAACATTTCAAGGTATCGATTTTTTTTTGCAGATTGGTGATTCGCTCAAATTTTTAGGTCACGCTCAAATCGTCAGATTATTGAAGGGATTATGTTTTCTGCATGTAATTAACTTATTTTGTTTAAATCTGACGCGCTCGAGTTTTTTTGAGGATCGATTTTTTTTTACTAATCTGATCGACTGCCCTAGACGTTCGACACTATATTGAGGGACCTTACTTGGTAAAAGTACTTAACATAGTACAAAGA
Source organism: Euborellia annulipes (assembly GCA_023213315.1). Lineage (NCBI taxonomy): Eukaryota > Metazoa > Arthropoda > Insecta > Dermaptera > Anisolabididae > Euborellia > Euborellia annulipes. Next base: position 11,073 of record JAKCPI010015741.1, on the reverse strand, counting down.
TTCTCCCCTAATATTAATCTGCCGAGCTCGAGCCACTTACGAAATCCCCTCTTGGGCTCCCCTACTACTAGCTGGCTGCTTCCCTCTCCAACCCTTATACTTTTCTTTATAGAAGTTTCGGTGCCCCTTTATCAGCCTTTTTCATGATATCAAAATGTTTCCTCAATCGTGGTGTTTATTTATTATGAATCTAATAACAGGGGCGTATATAGCATTTTTCGGGGGGGGGGGGGGGCGGGGCGAACTCATATTTTTAATGATCCCCCTCCTCTTTCAAACAAAACTAAAACTAGATTGCTAGTCCTCTAAAGGATTGATTCTTAAACAATTTCTCTTTTGCAGGTTTGTGTTTCTCCAGTGTTCAGTGTTCAGTGATCAGTGTTAAGTGTTCAGTGTTCAACGAGTGCAATCAACTGGATCAGCTCTACGAGTGCAGGGATGGATCAGCTCTACGAGGGCCAGGCAAGCAGCTTCGGGCGACCGTCAACCCCTCAGGAGGTGAATATTTTATTCTCTAAACATACCCTTATAAATGCAAAAATATATCTGATTCTAATTTCATTTTTTCTTTTTTGTTACAGATTCCTGAGGGTCACCAGAACAAAGGTATTAAGCATGGTGCAAGAATATTGAAGGGGGTAGATTAGATTAGCTTTTTAGGATGTTCTTCTTTTCAGCTGACACAGAGAGAGAGACAGAGCCTCTCCCGCCGCGGGATTCTCTCAGGTGTGATTGCTAAACGAATACAAATCTAATTGTATTCACTTTTTTTGATATTTATAATTTAGAAAGTTTATTTTTACACCTTAAATGTAGTTAAAAGATTTTAAATCTAGAGGGGTGGAGGGTGCACCATGCCAACGAATCAACGAGATGGATTTTTGGGGGATTTTTGAACCTGTAGCTTCTTTTCGTGAATCCAATAGTGGAGAAACCAACGTGAATACTTTCATTTTAGCCCTCTGTTGGATAGTTGTTGTTGTCATTAGCTCCAGGTGCCTTTTAGCTCGTTCGTTGTTTTGTTAGGATGCCTTGTTTTGTTCTTTTAATTTAGGATCCAAACAGAGAGCTAAAATGAAAGATATTCTCGTTGATTTATTCCATTAACGGTTCATAAGGAGATGCGGCCAGATCTGATAGAAAGATCGAAGCCCAGGTTCCAAGTGTTCTTGTGTTTTGCGAACGTCTTTCGTTGACGCACTCGGGAGTCTGATGTTTTCGCATCTTTGAGGGTGGGTTTGAGGTGGCTCTGTGAGTGAAGCGAGTCAGGGAAGGGTGCAGTTTCTCCAGGAATAGCCTGGAGGGTCCAAATTGCACTCTTTGGAGGCTAGGGACAGACCCGAGGGCTCCACCGATCTGATGGTGGGGACGGGGTCACAAATACTCTCTCTCTTGTGTTAGGCTAGGTAGGATCTCTTCCACTTCAGCCCCCGCACTCGCTTGCTCGTAATCCGTAATCACGTTCATTCTCACTGATAGGATTTCCTCAGACTCCCGCTCGGTTTACGGTTTAAAAATATATATATATATCATCAAATATATATATATAATTTGTATTCGGCAAGCAAGCAAGAGATAATTAATTATTTAAAACCCTCTTGCTGTTCTTTTTTATTATTTTCATTTACTACATACACTTTTTGTTGTTGTAGATGAAAATATCTTTTTTGGTGTTTATTTTTTATTTAGTGTTTATGTGAGTGTGTTCAAGTGAGAAGAAGAGAGAAAATGTTTAATATTGTTTGGAAAATTAAAGGTAAACATAAATAAATTAGAACTCTAACTTATAAATTATCTGATTAGAACTAAGGCTAATTGAATATTTTTTTTTCAGGTCAGGCATTATAACATGCTTAATAACACAATTGAGACATTTAAATATTTTCCATAAGTAAATAATTCTTGTCGGAAAACTAAAAGCGAGATGAGAGAAAATGTGATGTGCTTAGTTTCAACAAAGTGATTTTTTAACACCTTGGAGTCTCCTATTCTGTATTGATATAATCATTTTAGAAGCAAATGCTGAAAGGTCTTTTTTTAATAATATTTATAATTAATATTATATCTCTAAATAATTAAAATGTTATTTTTTTCAGTTCGATGATATTCTGAATAATGTAATATCATCTAAGAAATAACAGTAATCGTTGGGGAAATTGGCAATTCCATAGAAGTCCTATGAGCACACCTGTTGATTTTCTAAGCAAAATCGACCCATTATTGAACCGCTAAAAAAATATTTTAACTTCTCACTTCTCAACATATATATATATATTTCCATCTTTGACTAATCTCATTAAAAAGCAAGTAATTTCAAAAATATTGATATAATCAAGAGGCAGAATGAATAGGAAAAGCATCTCTTGAAAGAAGAGATTACTTCCTCAAAATCCTCAATAAGATTTACTTCATAATTCAACCAGACGACCTCCACTTTCAATCAGCTTCTTGTGGCCGCGTGTCTCTAAGTAAGGAAGATGCCCCTCCAAGTGCACCACACAGGCACACAAAAGGCCTGAAGATGAGAAACAATAAATAAAAGGACAGGAAAAGCTAACGACCAGGCGAAGAAGTTCCGCAACATTTAATGAAGATGTGCCTCTGCAATCGGCGCAACATATCTTGTGCGAATGTCCGCCAAAGAAGACAAATTTTCGAAAGGGCTGAAATAAAGCCTGAGGAAATATACTGGCCCTAGTAAAAGGGATAAATAATAAATAATTATTGTCTGAAAACTAAAATAGAGATGAGCGAAAATGAGATGTGCTCAACACTTTCAACAAAGTGATTTTTGAAGACTTTGGAGCCTCCTATTCTGTTATGTAATCTATTTATTTAATTCGCTAATGTCCGTCTGACTGTCACGGACTACTGGACAATTATTTTCATCTAGAAATTCCGACAACCCTTTGAGTTATTAATTCCTCAAGAAGCCACTGGATTGGAATACGTAGTAATAATAATTTTATTTTCATAATTAAGAAAGAAATATGTGTAGTAGTGGACGGAGAGAGGATAGAACAAATAGACAGGTGGCACAGAAGTAACGCAAGGTTGGAAAAGTGAAAGAGAGATCAAGATAAAGATTGCTATGACAAAGGAGGCATTTAATAGAAAGAAGAGGATTTTAACAAGTAAAATGGATTTAGGTTTGAGGATAAGATTGGTCAAGTGTTTCGTTTGGAGTGTGCTTATGTATGGCTGTGAGGCGTGGACATTGTTGAAGAGAGATAAGAAAAGGATTGAGGCTTTTGAAGTTATTTGGAGAAGGATGTTGAACATCAAGTGGTCGGACAAGGTGAGGAATGAAGAGCGTGTATTAAGGAGAGTAGGAGAAGAAAGAAATCTACTTAAAAACATTATTCTGAGGAAAAGGAAATGGATTGGCCATATACTTAGAAGGAATTGCCTAATGAAAGATGTACAAGGAATGGTAGAAGGAAAGTGTAAGAAAGGGAGAAGAAGGAAAAAAATGATCGACGAATTGAAGGAGGAAGATGGATACGAAGAGATGAAAAGATTAGTTCAGGAAAGGGGTGAATGGAGAAGGAAGAATTGCCACTAAAGGACCTGCGAAAAAAGCAGACAACTTATGATGATGATGAATTAAGAAAAGGTGAGGGTCCGCCGAAGGCAGGCCCTAGTCAGCTGGCTGGGGGTCCAGGGAGCGAAGCCCCTCGGCTAGTAATGATATAATCGTTTTGGAAGAAAAATTACAGGAGCAAATGTTGAAAGGTAATTTTATTAATAATAATAATAAAATTAATATATCTCTCTGCCACCCTTGGCTCAAATGGCCAGCATCCTAACTACCCGAGGGCTGTGGGGCATGAAGGAAATGAGCTACTAGGTTGAAATGTTACACCATACCATTTTTTACTTTTTACTTTCTCTTACCCTATATATATGAAATATATAGAGAGAGAAAGTATTGCGATCATATCAAAAATTCGATGTCGAGATTTTGATGGATATACACGTTTTGAGGTCCCCTGAATCCAAAAAAGTGGTTTTCGCGACATGGTCTGTCTGTCTGTGTGTGTGTGTCTGTGAACAAAATATCTCAAGAACGGAAAGAGCTAGGAGGTTGAAATTTTATATTTAAGTTAGGCACCCCCATGGGACGTGACACGAAGCTTTTGAACAAAATCGACCAAAGAGTACTAGTACTTTACTGATGCACTTTTTCAGTTTTTTTCGATTTTCTTAAAATTCGCTCCAACGATTTTTTTTTTTAAATCAAAAATCAATTATTTTTTAGATTCTCTATAAAATGTATATTCTCATTTTGCCATTGAAATCTTCTGAAGGCCACTTTACTCCTGTACTACATAGAAAAGATAGGAGAAATGATTGCCATGGTAACAAAATATAAATATTTTCCCATACTTATAAATTTTACATCTTGAAAATCGAATGAACCGTACTGTCGGAAACTAAATACATGTCGACACAAAAAATCTGGTGAGACAAGCACAGTACACAACTTTCGATTACCGAAGGTAAGAGAAAGTTGTGTGCTGTGCGCCAGTCACACCAGATTTTTTACTTTTACTTTCTCTTGCCCTATATATGAAATATATAGAGAGAGAAAGTATTGCGATCATGTCAAAAATTCGATGTCGAGATTTTGATGGATATACACGTTTTGAGGTCCCCTGAATCCAAAAAAGTGGTTTTCGCGACATGGTCTGTCTGTGTGTGTGTGTGTGTGTGTAATGATTTTTAGCATGAAGGAATTGAGCTACCGGATTGAAATTTTATATTTAACTTAGGTACCTTCCCAGACACTCAAAATAAGCTTTTGAACAAAATCGGCCAAAAAGTACTAGTACTTTACTGATGTACTTTTTCAGTTTTTTTCGATTTTCTCAAAATTCGCTCCATTTTTTTTTAAATTCATAAATCAATTATTTTTTAGATGCTCTTTAAAATGTATATTCTCATTTTGCCATTGAAATCTTCTGAAGCACACTTTACTTTTGTACTCCATAGAAAAAGAGGAGAAATGGTTGCCATGGTAACAAAATATAAATATTTTCCCAAGTTTATAAATTTTACATCCGAATTCAAATGTTCCGTACTGTCGGGAACTAAATATATGTCCACACAAAAAATCTTACCTTCGGTAATCGAAAGTTGTGTGCTGTACGCCAGTCACACCAGATTTTTTAAATTAAATATGCAATATTATCCATAAAAAAGAATTATATTACAAAATAAACTACTTGCAAGGTATCATTAATTAAAGTAATGAAATTAAATTATTATTGAATTTATTAAAAAGATATATAAAAATTCTTTATTTTTTTTTGTCCTGCTAATTTTGTGCAAAGAGTGCCAATTTAAATTTCAAAAAAAAAGCCGGGTAGCTGAGGGGTTGGCAGCACTGCTTGATTGCCATCTATCCGCTATCTTAGCAATCAGAAGAACTTAGCTAATTCTCCTGCCCACCGCCTATAGCGCTAGTATACATGTCTGATTTATATTAATACAATTTAATAATGTCTTTAATTATTAAGACATTGTTGAAAAATTTTTCAATGCGTAAACAACGAAAATTTATTTAAGTATATTTAATATTATAAAAGTGGTAAATTTTAACTATTTTGAAAGTAGAATAGTATGAAATTAATTTATTATATCGTATTAATAAAAGAAATAAAGTGATAATTAGTGAAATTCGAGAAAATTAAAAACTTTTATTTATAACCTATAAACAATCCTAAATTCCCTTTCCCTTTGAGAAATTTATTACTACTCCAAGTGAAAAGGGACTTGCAAAAATACCCTCCCCCCTAAAAGGGGTGCGGAGGTGCTTCCAAAATGTCTGACGAGGAGTCGTTATTTGAAAATGAACCAGAAGAAGGGGACCCGGACCACAACCAGGGCTCATCGCTTAACTCAGATAAGCAAAATAAAATTTCTCCTATCTTAGTAGTTAAATTAAAAAATAATAAAGAAAAGGATAAGTCTGTTTCATACGCTATTGAAACAAAAGTAAAATATTTCACTGATAATGATTTAGGACCGTTTTATATACATATTGAGGCTAGAAGAAATAATGAGACAACTAGCAGTAACATTGGCAATTTGCACCCAATGTCCTTGGGAAGATTAATTAAAAACAAATGTCCAGATGAAATAAAGAGACATATTTTAAATATTAGCAGTAGGGGCAGCAATAGAATTAAAATAGAATTTCAAAACTCTAAATCGGCCAATGCATTTATCTTAAATCCTCCTTTTCCTAAAACAATATATAATGTTTATATTCCTCAACACCTTGTAACCCGTATTGGAGTTATAAAGAATGTTGATTTCGATATTGATGAAGATTATTTGAACAGGGAAATAGAATGTGATTCGACAACAATAATCTCAGCTAAAAGGCTGACTAGATTAAAAAGAGATCAACAAGGAAAAATTGTTAGGGATGAGTTTGGTGAAGTTGTAAAAATTCCTTCTTCATCCGTTCTTGTAACTTTCAGAGGCAACTATCTGCCTAATTATATTAAGCTTGATTATAATAGATGCCAAGTATACCCATTTATAAGTAAAGTAGTGCAATGCAACAAATGTCTCCTTTATGGACATGTTGCTAATCTATGTCGAAGAAATAATGGCCCTAGGTGCGCCAAATGTGCCAAAGATCATGAAACAAAGAATTGTCCTAGTGAGGACCCGCCAAAATGCATTTTTTGTGAGAATCCGCAATTTCCTCACCTTTCAACGGATAGAAAATGTCCAAGATTTCTTACTGAAAAAAAAATAAAAGAACAAATGGCAAATAAAAATCAATCCTACAAAGTTGCCAAAGACACTATCTGCAAAAAGTCATACTATGATGTGCTAGTTAATGAATCCGACTTTCCCCAATTAGATTCAAACCCAAAGGAGGCTACTAGCTCTTTTAATAAAAATACTATTGAACGCAATGTAAACAAGAGAACATTTGGAAAACGCAGACGGGCAGATAATTCTGCAAACAATACGCATAATAATAAAACAAGTAAACCGAGCCCGCCCAGTTCTCAAATCCAACTAATAGCTAAGAATGAAATTCCTTCAACGTCTAAATATGTTTCACAAAATAACACTATACCTAACAATGACAAAATTGCATATACTCAAACAAATAATATGAACTTGAATCTTATGGATAAAGAAATAGAAAGAGTCTTTAATATAGTAAATTATATTTCTGAATATAAAAACTTTAATAATGTGGTATCAGGTGAACAAATTAAAGATATTATTAAAAATTTGTTAGTAGATCAATACACTCAAAATGGAGAACAACCTCAAGATAATACAATGGAATTGTAGGTCAATTTTGAGTAATAGAATTGAATTTGAGAATAAAATAAAAAACGAGAATATTGATATAATTTTATTAGCGGAGACCTGGCTTAAACCAGATATCTATTTTAAAATTAACGGATATAATATTATCCGAAAGGATAGAAATTCTAGAGGAGGAGGTGTTGCTATTATCTTAAAAAAGTCGATAAATTATACATGCCTGAATTCTATAAATAATATATCATATTTTGACTTTGAGATATGTGCTATTAAAATAAAATTAGCTAATCAACAATTTTTAAACATAGTCTCTCTGTATTGTCCACCAACAATAATTATAACTGAAAATGATTGGGATAATATATTCAATAAACTAGATGGTGAATCATTGTTTGGAGGCGATTTTAACGCGAAATCGCCTGCATGGGGATGTCGAACCTCCGATTTAGCCGGAAATGCACTGCTTGATGTCATTGAAAAAAATGACCTAACAATGTTAAACGATGGGACACCCACTACTTGGAGTACACCTTACAGAACTTCATCTGCTATAGATATAACTTTTGCAACACCTATTATTGCAAATGATATAATTTGGGAAGTAGATGAAACTCATCTTGGGAGTGATCATCTACCAATCTATATGACTCTCAGTATTAATATGCAACCAGCCGATGAAACACAATCTTTTATCCCTAAGTGGAAAATTGAGCAAGCAGACTGGATAAAATATCAAGAATACATCAAACATCACCTTCCAATTTTAGAAACAAACATTATTGAAAAATATAATTTATTCATCAACTTAATAAACCGAGCTGCCGGGAAAAGTATACCCAAAACTAAGCCCAAAAAGAATAAGGGTTCTAGCCCACCCTGGTGGGATTCGGAATGTACCAAACTCATTCAAATTAAAAACAGAGAATTCAAAGCGTTCAAAAGAAATATTAATATGAATACATTTGAACAATTTAAAAAAATTTCAAATCACACAAAGAATAAATTAAAAGAAAAGAAAAAATTAGGCTGGAAAAGATTTTGTGAAAATCTTAATAAAAATACTCCCCACTCGGCAATTTGGAAAAATATAAGAAAGTTAAAAAATTTATCAATAAATAATTCCAACATAGATCCAGATGCTATGCCCGGCTTTCTAGACAAATTGTCCATCCCTTATGTCCCAAACAAAGTCTCGCTATCAAATAATATTACTAATAATTTTTTAGATAAAGATTTCTCAATTCAAGAACTAGAATTTGGCCTGAAATGTAAAAAAGATAGCTCTCCAGGATATGATGGTATATTCTACTCTATGGTCACAAACTTACCTCTAGAAGCTAAACTTACATTATTAGAGCTATTTAATGAAATGGCTAACAATGCACTTTTCCCGGAAAATTGGTCAACTCAACTTATAATCCCGGTAGTGAAACCAAACAAAAATCCTTCTTCTTCAGACTCTTACCGCCCAATTGCATTGTCATCCTGTATTGAGAAATTATTTGAGATCATTATAAAAAACAGATTAGATTGGTGGCTAGAATCAAATATGCTAATCCAAAGTTCTCAAAATGGATTCAGAAAAGAAAAAAGTTGTCTAGATAATTTGGCAATTTTAACTTCAGATATATATCTGTCACAGTTTAATAAAGAAAGCCTTACAGCTGTATTCCTAGATATTTCTTCCGCTTTTGATAAAGTTCTAATAGAGAATCTAGGCATGAAAATGCTCAATATTGGCATTTCATCCAAAATAACAAACTGTGTTTTAAAATTATACTCTGAAAGAAGAATTTATTTAAGGCATAATGGGAAATTATTAGGTCCTAGAGTGATTTATAGAGGCCTCCCTCAAGGAGCAATCTTGTCCCCTCTATTATTCAACATTTATACTAAAGAAATACAGCATGTTGTGGGTCCTTTGGTTAAGATTATCCAATATTGTGATGATATAGTACTATATAAATCATCTCCGGATATAGAAAATAATTCAAGACTTTTAACTAATTCTCTCAATCGACTCATACTCTGGATGGAAAAAAATGGACTTCAAATCTCCACGGAGAAATCCAAGGGTGTTATATTTTCGCGCAAAAGAAATATTTCCACGTTCCAAACAATATCAACAACTATCTCTCCCATAAAGATATATGATGAAATTAAATTCTTGGGTCTAATCCTGGATCGAAAGTTAATTTGGAAGAGCCATATTAATTACATAAATAAAAAATGTGAATCTGGCCTGAACATTTTGAGAATGGTAACCGGAACTTGGTGGGGTGCTGACCCGACTACTGCTCTTAATATTTACAAAACAATCATAAGATCACAGATTGATTATGGAAATTTCATATATGGAGGAGCTTCTAAGATTCACTTAAATAAACTGAATTTAATACAGTATAGGGCTCTGAGACAAGCTATGGGAATGATGAAATCAACTCCTACTAACGCTATGCTGGTGGAAGGGAGTGAACTGCCTCTACAAAATAGAACAAATCTCTTAGGCACCAAATTTCTTTTAAAGCGATATTCAATAAGAACAAATCATACTATTCAGAGTTTGTTAAAAATTACCAACTCTTACTTTTCTAAGAATGCCTTGAACAAAGCACCTATACTAATAAGGTTTTTAGACAATATCAAAAACAATTACCCGGACTTAAACAAAACCGAATTGAATCTTATATATAGTTTTGAATATGATACATTATTCTCATTCCCGGAACTCGAACACAATTCTCTCAGTAAAAATAATAACCATAATAGTGTAATTTTTAATGACCTAATAAACTCATATTATTACGAATACACAACTATTTTTACGGACGGATCAAAAGATAATAGTTCAACGGGATGCGCATTTTATATTCCCAAACACAGTTATAGTGAAAAATTTTGCCTCCCTCCAATCTCATCAATATTCACGGCTGAAGCAACAGCTGTAGACAAGGCGCTAGATTATGCATTGAAGAATCAAAATACAAATAAATGGTTAATATGTACCGATTCAAAAAGCCTAATTACATCACTATCATCCCCTCCATATAAAAAAATTGGCTTCTTAGGATTCTCAATCCTGGATAAAATAAGAATATGTCGTTCACAAGGTGTAATAGTTAAATTCATGTGGATTCCTGGACATTGTGGAATTGGAGGTAATGTTATAGTGGACCTTCTAGCTAAGGATGCTGCTAAATCCCAAAACTGGACTAACATGTCAACTCAATGGCAAGATAATTGGAATAAAATAAAAAAGGAGAATAAACTAGATTGCCAAAAGAAATGGGAAAGAACATCAGAAACCAAGGGCAGATACTTCTATAAATTAAATCCGATTGCGAAACAAAAGCCCTGGTTCGACTCAAAGAAAATACCCAGAAAATTTATAACTTCCATATGTCGCCTAAGAATGGGACATCTAATTTGTCCTTCGCACCTCTATCGCATTGGGGTTTATGAGACTCCATCATGCCCCTGTGGTGAGCCTTATGCGGATGCCAACCATCTGATATTAGGATGCGCCAACTATGCGGAATACACTCAAGATCTATACAATGACTTAGCCCAAATTTGTAATTTTCCAACTTGTATTGAAGAAATTTTATGTGAAGAAAACTTTCCCGAAAAAACTTTAAAACCATTAATTAAATTTATAAAGAACTCTGGACAATTATTTTAAATAATTTTTTTTTTTTTTTTTTTTTTGATAAATCTTAAACATAATTGTTGTATGTACATATATTATATATAATCTTGTATATTTTT
>JAKCPI010015740.1:0-24880 GCA_023213315.1 Euborellia annulipes | reverse complement strand
CTTCTATTCTTCTATATTCTATCAAGGGATTTAAAAGTTTAAATATTTTTTGTGAACATTGCCCCCCCCCTCCGAAATTTTTTAATTCTTCTATTTCTTCAAATAAAAACGTTTTTTTTTTGGATTTAAAATTCTTGAATGAATATCTTGCAATACTATTACGGGGGTGTATGTGTTGCTGAAAGAGAAATAATTAAATATACTTGGGGAAAACACAATAAAACGACATGAATAAATTTTAAACAGAACTTATGGTTTTATTAAAATGATTAGGTTTGTTATGAGAGATATCTAGCTTCGCAATAGATATTTATTAATGATTCTAATGATATTAATTATAATGTAATTTAACAAAGAATTTTATATTTTTTATAGATATGTATTATTTTAAGTATTATATAATGTAGAATTTTTTTTATTTATTTTATTTTTCATTAATAATATTTAAACTATGAGAGCTCTTTTTATATGAAAAGATAATAGTTAATTGTTATTTATGTAATTATTTTTATATTTTTTTTATTAGATTTAAATTTTTTATTTGCTAGCTAGCAAAGCACTAACACTGTGGGGAAGGGTTTGTTGAAAGCGTATCACTTATCTGTTGATGAATCGGCAGAAGAAATGATGATTTGAGGTGACTCCTCAGGTGCACAAGATCCCAAGCCCAAATTGCTGGAACACCTGGTTTGTTCGTGTGATGTGTGTAGTGCTTGTGTCGAAGCCGGAACAATATCAACGGTCACCAACAATGGATTTCACCGAGTTTTGGTGTTAATACTTTGAGATATGGCGTAGCAATGATTTTCTCCTCTCTTAACCCTTTCGTCGCGTCCTTTTCCTCTCCTCCTTTGAGATGGGGAGGGGGAAGCTTCACCCTTTCTTCGCTCGCTAATTCTGAGCTTTACGCAATCTCCCCTCCACTTCGCACAAAACACTCGCGCACATGCTTTGATTGTCCTTGAAATTTTATTTCTAACTTAAAATAATTTTAAGAAATTTAATATTATATAAATATACACTCAGAAAAAATTTAATTTAATAATTAATATTATATTAAATGCTCATTACATTGCAATCTATCAAGGGATTTAAAAGTTTAAATATTTTTTGTGTAATTGCCCCCCCCCCCCCCCCCCCCGAAATTTTTAATTCTTCTATTTATTCAAATAAAAACATGCTTTTTTGGATTTAAAATTCTTCAATGAATATCTATCAAGGGATTTAAAAGTTAAGATTTTTTGTGTAATTGCCCCCCCGAAATTTTTAATTCTTCTATTTATTCAAATAAAAATATGCTTTTTTGGATTTAAAATTCTTCAATGAATATCTATCAAGGGATTTAAAAGTTAAGATTTTTGTGTAATTGCCCCCCCCCCCCGAAATTTTTAATTCTTCTATTTATTCAAATAAAAACATGCTTTTTTGGATTTAAAATTCTTCAATGAATATCTATCAAGGGATTTAAAAGTTTAAAGATTTTTTGTGTAATTGCCCCCCCCCCCCCCCGAAATTTTTAATTCTTCTATTTATTCAAATAAAAACATGCTTATATGAATAATTACTCACCAAGATCTAAGAGCTGCGAATGACATCCTGATCCTTCAATCGAAAATATGAGAATGTTCAACAATCGCCAAGGATTCTCAAATTTAGAAACTTTTCTTCAAATAATTTTATATTTAATAAATACCTCTATTTTTCTATGAATTTGAATTGGGTGAATTCGGTGTTTGTCTTATAAATTCGGTGAATTGTTTGTCCTATAAATTCGGTGATTCGGTGAATTGTATGTCCTATAAAACATCAAATTAAGGCTTATATATTGCAAAATAAAAAAAAAATTTAATTATAAAGCCTCTATATACATTATTTATTTATTTATTTATTTATTTTTTTTTTTTTTTTAAACATTCACACTTTTTTACTTTCTCTTACCTCTATATATATGTTAATATATATAGAGAGAGAAAGTATTGGTTTCATGTCAAAAATTAGATGTCGAGATTTTGATGGATCTTCACATTTTGAGGTCCCCTGAATCCAAAAAATTGGTTTTCGCGACATGGTCTGTCTGTGTGTGTGTGTGTCTGTCTGTCTGTGTGTCTGTGAACAAAATATCTCAAAAACGGAAAGAGCTAGGAGGTTGAAATTTTATATTTAAGTTAGGCACCCCCATGGGACGTGACACGAAGCTTTTGAACAAAATCGACCAAAGAGTACTAGTACTTTACTGAAGCACTTTTTCAGTTTTTTCGATTTTCTCTAAATTTGCTCCAACGATTTTTTTTTAAAATTCAAAAATGAATTATTTTTAGATTCTCAATAAAATGTATATTCTCATTTTGTCATTGAAATTTTCTGAAGACCACTTTACTCTTGTACCTCATAGAAAAGATAGGAGAAATGGTTGCCATGGAAACAAAATATAAATATTTTCCCATACTTATAAATTTTACATCTGAATTTAAATGTTCCGTACTGACGGGAACTAAATGTATGTCGACACAAAAAATCTGGTGTGACAAGCACAGTACACAACTTTCGACACCAGATTTTTCTCATTCACACTCACACTCACACACACATTCACACAGTCTTTTCGGCAACTTAGGCCATTTAAGACTTTGACGATAACCGTTGTAATTAATATATCAATTTGGGGTTCAGGCATTTCTATTTAAGTCATCTGGTATCCAAATGGCTTAAATAAAATCGTCGGACTGCCTGGGTCCGAACCCGCGACGTTTGGTATAGGAGGTAGGCACTCTACCTACTACGCCAAACTCGGGGGCATACATTATTTATTATTTTTGGAATTAAATTCATTTAAAATAGTAGAATTCATGTTGTAATATAATTTTAAAAGAAAACAATCAATTTTTTTTTAGACAATCGATGGAAAGAATATGATAAAATCACATTCGTGGGCTATATCTTAGAGGCCTATGCCGGTTTCGAGGGGCGCCAAGGGCTCGATGCGCCTGGGGCGGGGGGGGGGCGCCCCCTCGCCCCCACCTAGTTACGCTACTGGAGATAAGTATTGGATTTCATTATATACTTAAAAATGTTTTTAATTATATTTATATGTTTATTGACTACATTTCCATTTATATTTTTAGGAAAAAGAAAATGTTTAGCAAAAAATTGCAATAATTAAGACAAACTAATGAAATTGATACCCTAAAGATCATAACAAATGGAAACATCAAATAAGATAAGTAATTATTCTAATAAAACTATGATAAATATTATCGAAAATCAAACAATTGTCAATATTTTTGACAAGTTTGAGAACACCAAATATTCTTCAAAATTTATTATAGAAATAGAGAAAGATCATCCATTAAATGATACATCAAATTCCTTAGAAGATTTTTCTTTTTCAGAGGATTCAGATGTTATTCGTCGACAAAACAAGTATCAACTGGACAACTCGCCTAATTTACCAATAACTTACGTTACTAATTTTGATTCTTTTTCAGATCGTCACAAATCTATATAACAAATGACAATTTAACTTTATTTATTTATCTATTGTGTATTTTTGTTCATTTTTACATATTATAAATTTTTTTATTTCTTTTTTGTATTCTGTACCCCAAAAGGTATAAAATATATTTATCTGTATTTTTTTTAAATATTTTTTTTTTAAATAAATTGTTTATCTTTCCAAAATATCTGATGTTTATGTTATAAAAAAATACCCAGTCTCTTTCTATATTAAAAAAAAAAAAATATTTATTAACAGTAAAATAATATATATATATTTACACGAAATACATAATTTTAAATTTAGCGGCTAAAATTTGGTTTGAATTTTGCGCAAATTCCCTGCGTTCTGATTGGGTTACCCTGATGGCGGACAAAAACCAGAAATTAACATTGAGTACTCTCTCTGTTTATATATATACTCTGTGAAGAAAACCTATGGGTAGTGTGTAATGCAAATAAAAATTGAAATTAATTTAAATAAATATTTATTTTTTTTGAAATGTTTCAGTTGAAGCTGAAGTTAGCTTCGTCTCGCCAGAGGGAGTTGGCCAACCCTCGAACATAGTTTCAACATGGATATTAGAATATATTCAAATAATCATCTTCAACACCTTGCCAAATATCCTAGAAATATAATCCTGACTGACATAAAATTAATAATAACAAAAAAGGGATAGAATGAAGAATGCCTCTGTTATTTTTATGCGTGAAGTTACGAAGCTGCTTGCCAGGCTTGTGTTTCTAATATCACCCCTTTGCTAAATCGTACCCAGAGCTTTTGGCTCCGACTAATTTAACAGAGAGCTTGGCAAAAAATTCAACATATATACATATACATATACTCCAAGGCTGGGTTATGCAAATGAAAAACAAATGGCTGCCTCAGTTACCAGTGGACCTAACCTTTTGCATATTGTAAAATATATCACATCTCATCGCGTTATTGTTAAAATAAGTTGAATCAAAATAAAAATAACAAATATATCTACTTCTTTTTTAAATAAAATGATGGGATGTCATATATTTTACTATAAGAATAAAAATGAAGAGGGTTTCTGCACTACAAAAAAAGCACATTAACAGACACTTCACTAACTACCCAAACATGAAAAATCTGGTGTGACTGGCGCACAGCACACAACTTTCTCTTACCTTCGGTAATCGAAAGTTGTGTACTGTGCTTGTCACACCAGATTTTTTGTGTCGACATATATTTAGTTCCCGACAGTAAGGAACATTTGAATTCAGATGTAAAATTTATAAGTATGGGAAAATATTTATATTTTGTTACCATGGCAACCATTTCTCCTATCTTCCCTATGAAATACAAGAGTAAAGTGGTCTTCAGAAGATTTCAATCGCAAAATGAGAATATACATTTTAAAGAGCATCTAAAAAATAATTGATTTTTGAATTTAAAAAAAAATCGTTGGAGCAAATTTTGAGAAAATCGAAAAAAACTGAAAAAGTACATCAGTAAAGTGCTAGTAATCTTTGGCCGATTTTGATTAAAAGCTTATTTTTCCGGTCCCGGGGGGTGTTTAAGTTAAATATAGAATTTCAACCTCGTAGCTCAATTCCTTCATGCTTAAAATTGAACACACACACACCCACCCACCCACCCACCCACACACAGACAGACCATGTCGCGAAAACCACTTTTTTGGATTCAGGGGACCTCAAAACGTGAAGATCCATCAAAATCTCGTCATCGAATTTTTGACATGAATCCAATACTTTCTCTCTATATATATATTACATATATACATAGGCAAGAGAAAGTAAAAAACTGGCCCTTAGTGTATTAAAACAAAAATTGTAAAGTGAAATAATTTCGAAAATATTAATGAGAAAGAGATCTATTCTATTTTTCTAAAGATTTAATTATTTAATTTTTCTAGAATGAATGTAAATATGTTTAGAGAGGTTAGATTTGGTATTAAATTGTTTTGAACATATTTCACACTTGAATGGTTTCTTGCCAGAATGAATACGTAAATGGGTAGTGAGATAAGATTTGGTATTAAATTGTTTTGAACATATTCCACACTTGAATGGTTTCTCGCCAGAATGAACACGTAAATGGGTAGTGAGATGAGATTTGTCATTAAATTGTTTTGAACATATTTCACACTTGAATGGTTTCTCGCCAGAATGAGTTCGTAAATGGATAGTGAGACGAGAGCTCCATTTAAATTGTTTTGAACATATTTCACACTTGAATGGTTTCTCGCCAGAATGAATTTGTAAATGTCCGGTGAGATAACGTTTGAAAGTAAATAGTTTTGAACATATTCTACACTTGAATGGTTTCTCGCCAGAATGAATTAGTAAATGTCTGGTGAGATCAAAGTTCCGTTTAAAAGGTTTCGAACAAATATGACACTTGAATGGTTTCTCGCCAGAATGAATACGTAAATGGGTAGTGAGATAAGATTTGTCATTAAATTGTTTTGAACATATTTCACACTTGAATGGTTTCTCGCCAGAATGAATTCGTAAATGTCTGGCGAGATGAGAGCTCCGTTCAAAAGGTTTTGAGCAAATGTGACATGTATAAGATTTCTTGGGATATATTTCTTTGTTGGCAAATGAGATGTTTGAATTCTTCTTTTTCGGAATTGGACAGATTCTTTTTCTTTTCTCCTTTGTTCTTCAATTTTTTTTTTTTTTTTTTTCTAAAGATTCTTCTTTTTCTGAAAATGAAATTTTTTAATCAAAAATAAACAAAAAAGTAAAAGAAAAATAATAAAATCTATAAATTGCTTTTGATTACCTTTTTTTGATGGTTTTTTGAGAAAATCAAAATGTTTTTTATCTATTCTTTGTATAACGTTTGATATACATTTTTTGGAATGCTTCCATAGAAAATATAAATTTATAAAGTTGGTCTTACAATGAATACAAGGGAAGACTGGACCTAATGAAACAAAAAATCAAAAACTATAATGTCAATAAGCCCTGAAAAATTTTAACTTTTTATTTTTATTTCTCATTCAAATTGCACAAATGCTTATTATTAACAAGCCTCTGTGTAGCCCTCTGGGCTTGGTGTAGAGGTTAGCGTGCTAACCTCCTATACCAAACGTCGCGGGTTCGGACCCCAGGCAGTCCGATGATTTTATTTAAGCAAATTGGATACCAAATGGCTTAAATAAGAATGCCTGGACCCCCCCCCCCAATATGTATATTAATCAATAACAAAGTCTTAAATGGCCTAAGTTGCCGAAAAGACAGTGTGAATGTGCGTGTGAATGAGAAAAAAGTGTGAATGTTTTTTTTTCAAAAAAAAAAAAAAAAAAAGATTATTTGAATATTTACAAACAATATATAACTGATACATACAGTGTGAGCTCAAATGACAAAGCATTGAGTCATATTGCGGAGTTGTCAGTAGATGTGTATTATACATAAATTATTTGTATAAAATACAAAGCAATGCAATCAGCTTATACGAAGCGCCAAGTTTGAGATACAAAATTGTTTTAGTTAATGAGAGATTTTATTTATTACATCTGATATTATAGTAAATATTTTGTACAATGACCTCTTAGAGGGTCAGAGGTGATGATGGTATACCGAACTCTTGTTTGTTTATTGAAAGGCGATAATCCAAAACCAACCCAAGCAAATCCCTCCGGGCAAAAAGTCAATGGCAATGAGTTGACACAAATTTTTTAGATATTCGAATTTTTTATAAAAATATAAAATTATTTAAATTATTTACATTTTTATTTTAATCAAACTTATCTGAAAGACAACATTGCCACCAACTATAATATTCAAAAAAAAAATTAAAAAAACAAGGATTTACGAGATGGTGATGGGGCAGATTATATATTTATTTAATTCACACACACAACTTGGCTCCCAGGCCATCAAGAAATGAAATATAAAAATGACTAAGCCCCACACAATCAGTCAAATTTATTGCCCGATCTCCCAGTGCCTTGATGAAGCATTTCTCCGCAAATAAACGTTTCGTTGTGTTATTCATCTGCAGGAGAATTTTGGGATTGTCTATGTCGAAATTGCCACTATCAGACGGCTTTCTATAGATGTCAAAGGACAAATTTCCCTCAGGGTTTTTAATGATTAGCAGGCCAAGGAAGGGTATCTTATTATCAATCTCGGTCTCATACGTGAATTTAATATTCGGGTGGAAAGAATTAAATTTATCCAAGATATTAAGGATACTATTTTTATGTACAATAGAAAGGGATAAAATAATAAATAAAAATAGTAATGCTAATCATTAAAAACCCTGAGGGAAATTTGTCCTTTGACATCTATAGAAAGCCGTCTGATAGTGGCAGATTTTTAGACTATAATTCAAACACCCCGTTTCTAAATAAATTGAACATCCTTAATTATTTTTTAAGGCGTATATATACGCTGGGTGATAATGAATTTGTGCAAAAAAATCTGGTAGATTTCAGGAGCATGGCAATCTCCAACTCGTATCCTGCACATTGCATTAACTGTGCAATTGAGCAGTACAAACGAAGGTATAATTCTGTTAGTGCAAATTTAACACCTACACCGGTTGATCCATCAACCGGTCAAGATAAACAATTGTATTTTTCGTTATGCCATGTTCCTGGGCTCTCAGAAAATATACAAAGAACACTAAAACAGTTTGGAGCACAGGCTGCCCTAAAATCACAGACGAGCTTATCTTACTTATTTAACAAAATTCTCCTGCAGTTGAATAATAACACAACGAAACGTTTATTTGCGGAGAAATGCTTCATCAAGGCACTGGGAGATCGGGCAATAAATTTGACTGATTGTGTGGGGCTTAGTCATTTTTATATTTCATTTCTTGATGGCCTGGGAGCCAAGTTGTGTGTGTGAATTAAATAAATATATAATCTGCTCCATCACCATCTCGTAAATCCTTTTTTTTTTTAATTTTTTTTGAATATTATAGTTGGTGGCAATGTTGTCTTTCAGATAAGTTTGATTAAAATAAAAATGTAAATAATTTAAATAATTTTATATTTTTATAAAAAATTCGAATATCTAAAAAATTTGTGTCAACTCATTGCCATTGACTTTTTGCCCGGAGGGATTTGCTTGGGTTGGTTTTGGATTATCGCCTTTCAATAAACAAACAAGAGTTCGGTATACCATCATCACCTCTGACCCTCTAAGAGGTCATTGTACAAAATATTAACTATAATATCAAATGTAATAAATAAAATCTCTCATTAACAAAAACAATTTTGTATCTCAAACTTGGCGCTTCGTATAAGCTGATTGCATTGCCTTGTATTTTATACAAATAATTTATGTATAATACACATCTACTGACAACTCCGCAATATGACTCAATGCTTTGTCATTTGAGCTCACACTGTATGTATCAGTTATATATTGTTTGTAAATATTCAAATAATCTTTTGTTATTTTGATTTTTCTAACTCAACAATGCTTTCAGCTCGATAAATGGACTGATGATGGTTATATTTCATTAAAACCGAAACTGTTTCCTCAACAGAGAGTTTCATTTCGTGGAGACTAGCTACCTGGCTGCTTGCTCCTTTATCCTCTTATTGAATACTTGAATATTTACATTTTCTATGGGAGAAATCGTAACTTTAAAAATTAATAACTCAAAAAGTTATAGGAATTTCGGGATGAAAATAATTTTCCTGTAATCCCGAGAAGGTCCTCTTTATGCATCAAAAATTTCATTTCGAAATTCCAACAGGAAGTGGCCTAAATAGAGCGTGACAGACAGACGGACATTAGTGAATTATATATATATAGATTATAAGGACATCGGCCAAAAATAAATATTTTTGGGTATTATCTGTTTTATTTGTAGATATTTCGATTCCAATGACATAGAATCATTCTCAGTACAATCAACAAATATCTACAAATAAAAGAGATAATACGCAAAAGTATTTATTTTTGGCCAATGTCCTTATAATAAAATTGATCATCCTTACGGCCATCTACAAACAATTTGCAACAATAATTGATTTTTGTATTCTAAACAAAATCGTTGGATCGAGATAAGAAAAAGTAAAAATAATATGAATTTTGAAAATGTTTAAAACAAGTTTCTGTTTCGGGGGGGATGTTTTTTTATTTTATTTTGCCCTTTACCCGCCATTGAGCATATTTTATATTTAAATATACAAATATGGGATAAATATTGAAAAAAGAATTCAAATTACAAATAAATGACAGAAGAGAAAGAGAATAGGTATCAAATAAAAATGAATTACCAATATATATGGGATATTTGATATCTTCGTTTGAAATGTCTTCTTTTTTGATAAATGACATCTTTTCACCAATTTAATCAACACAATTTTTAATATTCTATTTTAATTCAATAACTATAAGATTAGCAAACGAATAAATGTAGCGTACGTAACAGAACAGAGACAAACACGATCAAGATTAGACAGCTGCTGGATAAATGTTGTTTATAAGTTTAATGCTCTCTACCGGGAGTTTGTACAAACTAACTTTTCGCGCAAAAATTAAACTTAGAAATTGGGTGCATTGTTGAAAAATTTTTCAATGCGTAAACAACGAAAACTTATTTAAGTATATTTAATATTATAAAAGTGGTAAATTTTAACTATTTCGAAAGTATAATAGTATGAAATTAATCTATTATATTGTATTAACAAAAGAAATAAAGTGATAATTAGTGAAATTCGAGAAAATTAAAAACTGTTTTATTTATAACCTATAAACAATCCTAATTTCCCTTTTCCTTTGAGAATTTATTACTACTCCAAGTGAAAAGGAACTTGCAAAAATACCCTCCCCCCCCTAAGAGGGGTGTGGAGGTGCTTCCAAAATGCCTTCTGACGAGGACTCGATATTTGAAGATGAACCAGAAGAAGGGGACCCGGACCACAACCAGGGCTCATCGCTTAACTCAGATAAGCAAAATAAAATTTCTCCTATTTTAGTAGTTAAATTAAAAAATAATAAAGAAAAGGATAAGTCTGTTTCATACGCTATTGACCAGGGAATAAACGCTATTGACACAAAAGTAAAATACACAGAGTATATATATAAACAGAGAGCGTACTCAATGTTAATTTCTGGTTTTTGTCCGCCATTAGGGTGGCACAATCAGAACGCAGGGAATTTGCGCAAAATTCAAACCAAATTTTAGCCGCTAAATTTAAAATTATGTATTTCGTGTAAATATATATATATATATTATTGATTGATTTTTTTTTTTTTTAATTATATATATTATTTTTTTGTTAATAAGTAATTTTTAATATAGAAAGAATCTGGGTATTTTTTATAACATAAACATCAGATATTTTGGAAAGATAAACTATTTATTTTAAAAAAATACAGATAAATACATTTTATACCTTTTGGGGTACAGAATACAAAAAAGAAATAAAAAAATTTATAATATGTAAAAATGAACAAAAATACACAAGAGATAAATAAATAAAGTTAAATTGTCATTTGTTATAGATTTGTGACGATCTGAAAAAGAATCAAAATTAGTAACGTTAGTTGCTGGTAAATTAGGCGAGTTGTCCGGTTGATAGTTTTGTCGAAGAATAACATCTGAATCCTAAGCAAAAGAAAAAACTTCTAAGGAATTTGATGTATCATTTAATGGATGATCTTTCTCCATTTCTATAATAAATTTTAAAGAATATTTGGTGTTCTCAAACTATTGTCAAAAATATTGACAATTGTTTGATTTTCACTAATATTTATCATGTTTTATTAGTTTTATTAGAAAAATTACTTATCTTATTTGATGTTTCCATTTGTTGTGAAAGATCTCACAAGTGACTGTTATTTTTAGGAATACTGTGCCCAAATCGAATGATCTTTAGGGTATCAATTCCATTAGTTTGTCATAATTATTGCAATTTTTTGCTAAACATTTTCTTTTTCCTAAAAATATAAATGGAAATGTAGTTAATAAACATATAAATATAATTAAAAACATTTTTAAGTATATAATGAAATCCAATACTTATCTCTTAAATGACAATTTTAACGTATTTGACAATATTTGAATATAATATATATAGAAATCACATGTTCATTTCATCGGTTGACTACCCTGCTCTCTAGCGGATTAAAGTGTCAAACTCTCACTGGGGTGGCATACGTGACATCACACAATTTCAAATTCTCCCATTGGAGTGCACCCCCCTGGTAAAATATTTCACTGATAATGATTTAGGACCGTTTTATATACATATTGAGGCTAGAAGAAATAATGAGACAACTAGCAGTAACATTGGCAATTTGCACCCAATGCCCTTGGGAAGATTAATTAAAAACAAATGTCCCGATGAAATAAAGAGACATATTTTAAATATTAGCAGTAGGGGCAGCAATAGAATTAAAATAGAATTTCAAAATTCTAAATCGGCCAATGCGTTCATCTTAAATCCTCCTTTTCCTAAAACAATATATAATGTTTATATTCCTCAACACCTTGTAACCCGTATTGGAGTTATAAAGAATGTTGATTTTGATATTGATGAAGATTATTTGAACAGGGAAATAGAATGTGATTCGACAACAATAATTTCAGCTAAAAGACTGACTAGATTAAAAAGAGATCAACAAGGAAAAATTGTTAGGGATGAGTTTGGTGAAGTTGTAAAAATTCCTTCTCCATCCGTTCTTGTAACTTTCAGAGGCAACTATCTGCCTAATTATATTAAGCTTGATTATAATAGATGCCAAGTATACCCATTTATAAGCAAAGTAGTGCAATGCAACAAATGTCTCCTTTATGGACATGTTGCTAATCTATGTCGAAGAAATAATGGCCCTAGGTGCGCCAAATGTGCCAAAGATCATGAAACAAAGAATTGTCCCAGCGAGGACCCGCCACAATGCATTTTTTGTGAGAATCCGCAATTTCCTCACCTTTCAACGGATAGAAAATGTCCAAGATTTCTTACCGAAAAAAAAATAAAAGAACAAATGGCAAATAAAAATCAATCCTACAAAGTTGCCAAAGACACTATCTGCAAAAAATCATACTATGATGTGCTAGTTAATGAATCCGACTTTCCCCAATTAGATTCAAACCCAAAGGAGGCTACTAGCTCTTTTAATAAAAATACTATTGAACGCAATGTAAACAAGAGAACATTTGGAAAACGCAGACGAGCAGATAATTCTGCAAACAATACGCATAATAATAAAACAAGTAAACCGAGCCCGCCCAGTTCTCAAATCCAACTAATAGCTAAAAATGAAATTCCTTCAACGTCTAAATATGTTTCACAAAATAACACTATACCTAACAAAGACAAAATTGCATATACTCAAACAAATAATATGAACTTGAATCTTATGGATAAAGAAATAGAAAGAGTTTTTAATATAGTAAATTATATTTCTGAATATAAAAACTTTAATAAAGTGGTATCAGGTGAACAAATTAAAGATATTATTAAAAATTTGTTAGTAGATCAATACACCCAAAATGGAGAACAACCTCAAGATAATACAATGGAATTGTAGGTCCATTTTGAGTAATAGAATCGAATTTGAGAGTAAAATAAAAAACGAGAATATTGATATAATTTTATTAGCGGAGACCTGGCTTAAACCAGATATCTATTTTAAAATTAACGGATATAATATTATCCGAAAGGATAGAAATTCTAGAGGAGGAGGTGTTGCTATTATCTTAAAAAAGTCGATAAATTATACATGCCTGAATTCTATAAATAATATATCATATTTTGACTTTGAGATATGTGCTATTAAAATAAAATTATCTGATCAACATTTTTTTAAACATAGTCTCTCTCTATTGTCCACCAACAATAATTATAACTGAAAATGATTGGGATAATATATTCAATAAACTAGATGGTGAAACATTGTTTGGAGGCGATTTTAACGCGAAATCGCCTGCATGGGGATGTCGAACCTCCGATTTAGCCGGAAATGCACTGCTTGATGTCATTGAAAAAAATGACCTAACAATGTTAAACGATGGAACACCCACTACTTGGAGTACACCTTACAGAAGTTCATCTGCTATAGATATAACTTTTGCAACACCTATTATTGCAAATGATATAATTTGGGAGGTAGATGAAACTCATCTTGGGAGCGATCATCTACCAATCTATATGACTCTTAGTATTAATATGCAACCCGCCGATGAAACACAATCTTTTATCCCTAAGTGGAAAATTGAGCAAGCAGACTGGATAAAATATCAAGAATACATCAAACATCACCTTCCAATATTAGAAACAAACATTATTGAAAAATATAATTTATTCATCAACTTAATAAACCGAGCTGCCGGGAAAAGTATACCCAAAACTAAGCCTAAAAAGAATAAGGGTTCTAGCCCACCCTGGTGGGATTCGGAATGTACCAAACTCATTCAAATTAAAAACAGAGAATTCAAAGCGTTCAAAAGAAACATTAATATGAATACATTTGAACAATTTAAAAAAATTTCAAATAACACAAAGAATAAATTAAAAGAAAAGAAAAAATTAGGCTGGAAAAGATTTTGTGAAAATCTTAATAAAAATACTCCCCACTCGGCAATTTGGAAAAATATAAGAAAGTTAAAAAACTTATCAATAAATAATTCCAACATAGATCCAGATGCTATGCCCGGCTTTCTAGACAAATTGTCCATCCCTTATGTCCCAAACAAAGTCTCGCTATCAAATAATATTACTAATAATTTTTTAGATAAAGATTTCTCAATTCAAGAACTAGAATTTGGCCTGAAATGTAAAAAAGATAGCTCTCCAGGATATGATGGTATATTCTACTCTATGGTCACAAACTTACCTCTAGAAGCTAAACTTACGTTATTAGAGCTATTTAATGAAATGGCTAACAATGCACTTTTCCCGGAAAATTGGTCAACTCAACTTATAATCCCGGTAGTGAAACCAAACAAAAATCCTTCTTCTTCAGACTCTTACCGCCCAATTGCATTGTCATCCTGTATTGAGAAATTATTCGAAATCATTATAAAAAACAGATTAGATTGGTGGCTAGAATCAAATATGCTAATCCAAAGTTCTCAAAATGGATTCAGAAAAGAAAAAAGTTGTCTAGATAATTTGGCAATTTTAACTTCAGATATATATCTGTCTCAGTTTAATAAAGAAAGCCTTACAGCTGTATTCCTAGACATTTCTTCTGCTTTTGATAAAGTTCTAATAGAGAATCTAGGCATGAAAATGCTCAATATTGGCATTTCATCCAAAATAACAAACTGTGTTTTAAAATTATACTCTGAAAGAAGAATTTATTTAAGGCATAATGGGAAATTATTAGGTCCTAGAGTGATTTATAGAGGCCTCCCTCAAGGAGCAATCTTGTCCCCTCTGTTATTCAACATTTATACTAAAGAAATACAGCATGTTGTGGGTCCTTTGGTTAAGATTATCCAATATTGTGATGATATAGTCCTATATAAATCATCTCCGGATATAGAAAATAATTCAAGACTTTTAACTAATTCTCTCAATCGACTCATACTCTGGATGGAAAAAAATGGACTTCAAATCTCCACGGAGAAATCCAAGGGTGTTATATTTTCGCGCAAAAGAAATATTTCCACATTCCAAACAATATCAACAACTATCTCTCCCATAAAGATATATGATGAAATTAAATTCTTGGGTCTAATCTTGGATCGAAAGTTAATTTGGAAGAGCCATATTAATTACATAAATAAAAAATGTGAATCTGGCCTGAACATTTTGAGAATGGTAACCGGAACTTGGTGGGGTGCTGACCCTACTACTGCTCTTAATATTTACAAAACAATCATAAGATCACAGATTGATTATGGAAATTTTATATATGGAGGAGCTTCTAAGGTTCACTTAAATAAACTGAATTTAATACAGTATAGGGCACTGAGACAAGCTATGGGAATGATGAAATCAACTCCTACTAACGCTATGCTGGTGGAAGGGAGTGAACTGCCTCTACAAAATAGAACAAATCTCTTAGGCACCAAATTTCTTCTAAAGCGATATTCAATAAGAACAAATCATACTATTCAGAGTTTGTTAAAAATTACCAACTCCTACTTTTCTAGGAATGCCATGAACAAAGCACCTATACTAATAAGGTTTTTAGACAATATTAAAAACAATTACCCGGACTTAAACAAAACCGAATTGAATCTTATATATAGTTTTGAATATGATACATTATTCTCATTCCCGGAACTCGAACACAATTCTCTCAGTAAAAATAATAACTATAATAGTGTATTAATAGACCTAATAAACTCATATTATTACGAATACACAACTATTTTTACGGACGGATCAAAAGATAATAGTTCAACGGGATGCGCATTTTATATTCCCAAATATAGTTATAGTGAAAAATTTTGCCTCCCTCCAATCTCATCAATATTCACGGCTGAAGCAACAGCTGTAGACAAGGCGCTAGATTATGCATTGAAGTTAATATGTACCGATTCAAAAAGCCTAATTACATCACTATCATCCCCTCCATATAAAAAAATTGGCTTCTTAGGATTTTCAATCCTGGATAAAATAAGAATATGTCGTTCACAAGGTGTAATAGTTAAATTCATGTGGATTCCTGGACATTGTGGAATTGGAGGTAACGTTATAGTGGACCTTCTAGCTAAGGATGCTGCTAAATTCCAGAACTGGACTAACATGGCAACTCAATGGCAAGATAATTGGAATAAAATAAAAAAGGAGAATAAACTAGATTGCCAAAAGGAATGGGAAAGAACATCAGAAACCAAGGGCAGATACTTCTATAAATTAAATCCGATTGCGAAACAAAAGCCCTGGTTCGACTCAAAGAAAATACCCAGAAAATTTATAACTTCCATATGTCGCCTAAGAATGGGACATCTAATTTGTCCTTCTCACTTCTATCGCATTGGGGTTTATGAGACTCCATCATGCCCCTGTGGTGAGCCTTATGCGGATGCCAACCATCTGATATTAGGATGCGCCAACTATGCGGAATACACTCAAGAACTATACAATGACTTAGCCCAAATATGTAATTTTCCAACTTGTATTGAAGAAATTTTATGTGAAGAAAACTTTCCCGAAAAAACTTTAACACCATTAATTAAATTTATAAAGAACTCTGGACAATTATTTTAAATAATTTTTTTTTTTTTTTTTTTTTTTTTTAAATCTTAAACATATTTGTTGTATGAACATATATTATCTTTATATATATATCAAATTATTTTCATTTTGTCGACTGTCAGGGAGCCACATTCAGCCCTAATAGTATATATGGGGCATTCCACGCCAACTCGACCATTTTTGATTTGGCTGAGACTTTGTCATCTTTTTATACCCAATTGCAAACGTGTCTGAGAATTTTTTCAGATTTTTTAACTTAGCCAAAAAAAGTTATAGCATTTTCAAAAAACATCGACTTTTTTTTTCAAATAACCGTAAAACTGACATAAATTAAATTATCGTGACGTTTTTTTTTTTTTTTTTTTTTTTTTTTTTGAAATTTTTAATGTCGAACTTTATTTCATTTAGAGACACTCCTTTTGGGTGTCAGCTCCTTATTTTCTATGTTACTATTAGGAACCGACCGAATATTCGGTTTCGGCCAGTTTCGGCTAAAAATCATGGTTTCGGCCGTAGTTTCGGTTTCGGCCAAAAAGTGGCCGAAACCAGAGTCTGAAAAAATGGGATGAGACTCGCATAAAAAAAAAAAAAGGTCAAATAATTTGCTCTTGAGGGAGAAAAAAATTTTAGTCTCCCCAAAAAAGGGAAAAAAAAAAGTAAAAAAAAAAAATTTTTATAGGAAATACAAGTTTCGGTTTCGGCCGAAACTAAGGTTGAGGCCGAATATTCGGTTTCGGCTGAAAATCTTGTTTCGGTCGGACCCTAGTTACTATATTAAAAGAAAAAAATTTTTTTATTTTTTTTATTTTTTAAACACTCACACTTTTTTCTCATTCACACTCACACACACATTCACACAGTCTTTTCAGCAACTTAGGCCATATATGACTTGCGATATCCGTTATTGATTAATATACATATCATATTGGGTGTCCAGGCATTCTTATTTAAGTCATTTGGTATCCACAGACATTCTTATTTAAGCCATTTGGTATCCAAATGGCTTAAATAAAATCATCGGACTGCGTGGGGTCCGAACCCGCGACTTTTGGTATACGAGGTTAGCACGCTAACCCCTACACCAATCCCCGAGGGCAAAACAAAAATTGTAAAGTGAAATAATTTGGAAAATATTAATGAGAAAGAGATCTATTTTTCTAAAGATTTAATTATTTAATTTTTCTAGAATGAATGTAAAAATGTTTATTGAGATTAGATTTATCATTAAATTGTTTTGAACATATTTCACACTTAAATGGTTTCTCGCCAGAATGAATACGTAAATGGATAGTTAGATAAGATTTGTTAGTAAATTGTTTTGAACATATTTCACACTTGAATGTTTTCTTGCCAGAATGAATACGTAAATGGGTAGTTAGATAAGATTTGTCAGTAAATTGTTTTGAACATATTTCACACTTAAATGGTTTCTCGCCAGAATGAATTCGTAAATGTCTGGCGAGATGAGAGCTCTGTTTAAAAGGTTTCGAACAAATGTGACACTTGAATGGTTTCTCGCCAGAATGAAAACGTAGATGTCTAGTGAGATAAGATTTGTCATTAAATTGTTTTGAACATATTCCACACTTGAATGGTTTCTCGCCAGAATGAATACGTAGATGTTTAGTGAGATCAGAACTCTGTATAAATTGTTTTGAACAAATATGACACTTGAATTGTTTCTGGCCAGAATGAAAACGTAGATGTCTAGTGAGATAAGATTTGTCATTAAATTGTTTTGAACATATTCCACACTTGAATGGTTTCTCGCCAGAATGAATACGTAGATGTTTAGTGAGATCAGAACTCTGTATAAATTGTTTTGAACAAATATGACACTTGAATGGTTTCTCGCCAGAGTGAATACGTAAATGGGTAGTGAGATTAGATTTGTTAGTAAATTGTTTTGAACATATTCCACACTTGAATGGTTTATCGCCAGAGTGAATACGTAAATGGGTAGTGAGATTAGATTTGTCATTAAATTGTTTTGAACATATTCCACACTTGAAAGGTTTCACGCCAGAATGAAAACGTAGATGTCTGGTGAGATTAGATTTATCATTAAATTGTTTTGAACATATTCCACACTTGAATGGTTTCTCGTCAGAATGAATTCGTAAATGTCTGGCGAGATGAAAGCTCCATTTAAAAGGTTTCGTACAAATGTGACATGTATAAGATTTCTTGCGATATATTTCTTTGTTGGCAAATGAGATGTTTGAATTCGTCTTTTCCGAATTGGACAGAATCTTTTTCTTTTCTCCTTTGTTCTTCAATTTTTTCTTTTTATTTTTTTCTAAAGATTCTTCTTTTTCTGAAAATGAAATTTCTTAATCAAAAATAAAAAAAAAAGTAAAAGAAAAATAATAAAATCTATAAATTGCTTTTGATTACCTTTTTTTGATGGTTTTTTGAGAAAATCAAAATGTTTTTTATCTATTCTTTGTATAACGTTTGATATACATTTTTTGGAATGCTTCCATAGAAAATATAAATTTATAAAGTTGGTCTTACAATGAATACAAGGGAAGACTGGACCTAAAGAAACAAAAAATCAAAAACTATTGTTTACGCCCCGTTTGGAGTTCAAATGACCCACGGAAAAAACGGATTAGTGCTGCCATTTAGCGGGAACTTTTGACACCCGTCGCTTGGCATGAGAGAGGGAGGCACGCTTTCAACCCGGGAGGGGGAAGAAAAGAAGAACTGGCTGGGAAGACATTGCTTTGTTTGCACTGGAACCTTTTGCTTCGTTTGCACTTGAACCATTGAGATATCTATCGTTTTTTGTTTGTTCCGATGCACTTACACTTGTCTTTGCATCAAACTGATCTACCATTCATGTCTCCTGTGTTGCCTGAGAGACTTGGATGTTATCGCTGGACCTCTGTTGGTATCATCTTCTTCTACCTTTGGATTTGTCTTCGTCAACCTGTTGAGCTCCAACCGTAACGTTACAAATATTAAATTCTATCATTCATTGGCCAATTGAATTTAGTTCTAATAATAAACCTCTTATGTTCTTTTTTTATTATTATTGTTTGTTCCTTTTCTCAGTTTAATTAAAATTCTTATAATTACATCTTATTCGTCCATTAATATTATTTGTCATTTATCATTTTTAAAACCATTTTTAAATACATTTATATTATTTTAATCTACCTGTTTTATTTCTCTTAATATAAAAAACCCCAAAAATCCTAAAGAAAGGTGTGGCAGTTGGTCATTAATGACCAACTGCTATTTTAATTTTGAGTATCTCGTTCCTAGGGGACGACTATTCCCCCCAAGGACCATTTTGGCGTTAACAACTATAATGTCAATAAGTCCTGAAAAATTTTATCATTTTTTTTGCAAATTGTGCAAGTAAATACTGTAATTATGGCAGATATTCATAAATTATCTCTAAAAATACGACTAATTTAGAGAAAAACAATAAAATATAAAAAATTATTTTTGCAAAATTCCCAAAGTCCAATTTTCAATTTACAAAAATGCTTCATAGTCACTTGATAATAAATAAAATAATTTTAGGTTATAATTCAAAAATTAAAACGGAGATATTATTAAAGTTCTTTTATGGTTATATTTAATACTAATAGCTTAGAAACTTTTTATCCAAATTACATTAATAAATTTTAAATAGTATTAATGTTTTAAAATTAAATACAAAGTGATAACAAAATTTTCTCATCAATTAATTCCTGAATGGAGGTGAACATGGCAACAGTAAATCAAAGTTATAATGAAATCGACTTAAAATTATTTATTTTGTCTTTTCGAAATCGCTCTGATCCTCATCTTCATTATCAGGAATAATATCTAAAAATTAATTTTTGACATCTACGAATTCATTTCTCATTTTTCAAAAAAAAGGATTTTGGTTTATTTAACATTAAATAAGTTTTTATTGGTTGTTAACACCATAAAAAACAACGTGTTAGGAACATAAATCATTATTGCAAAATGTAAATCCTGCATTGAAATATTGTAAAAATAATGTATATTACATTAAAGCTTATTTAAGAGAATTTTATTTCACCTTTCTATCTTAATTCTAGTCTGAGATAATTAATAAAACGTAAATCTAAAAAATCTGGTGTGACTGGCGTACAGCACACAACTTTCTCTTACCTTCGGTAATCGAAAATTGTGTTCTGTGCTTGTCACACCAAATTTTTCGTGTCAACATATATTTAGTTTCCGACAGTACTGTACATTCTATTTTCAAATAAGTATGGCAAAATATTTATATTTTGTTACCATGGCAACCATTTCCCCTATCTTTTCTATGGAGTACAAGAGTAAAGTGGTCTTCAGAAGATTTCGATGACAAAATGAGAATATACATTTTAAAGAGCATCTAAAAAATAATTGATTTTTGAATTTTATTATAAGGACATCCCCCAAAAATAAATACTTTTGCGTATTATCTGTTTTCAAGGGCGCGGGAACGAATGTGAATCAGGGGTGGCAAAAATTTCTTTTAGAAAATTAAAATAATTTAATATGTCAAAAAGTATAAAACAAAAACAAATCTACTATAAAGCTTTAAAAATTTTAAATAAAATCACAATTTTAATAAAATTAAAATTTTAAAAAGTTTGCTAGTGATTTTATCAAAAAAATTTTTAGGCTATATTTAAACTATTTAAAGGAAATGCAAATGAAATGTGAAAATGCCACCGGATACACACAATTCGGTTTCTGCAAAGGATTAGGCACAAGAGAAGCTATATTCTGTTTACAAACACTACTACAACGATGCTACGAACTTCAAAAAGAAGTATATATATATGCCTTATTGACTAAGAAAAAGCATTTGAATTGACTCAGTAAAACACAATAAATTAGTGGACCAACTCAAGAAAATCGGGCTTGATAGTAAAGATATCAAGAAAAAAAGTAGATTTATAGCTGGATAAAAGTTGTTAAAGTGTATCAGGATGAAGAAAGAGAAGCAGCTAGTATTATTTCGTTTATTTCATACCCATTAGGCTGACGTTTCGGTCTCGGTCGAGACCATCTTCAGAGCTATAACATAGCAAGGATGAGGATAAATTTTAAAATTACAATTTCCTTTCAACATATAGATAATTCTTGACTAATAATATGTAATACAAGAGATGTACAAATATATATATATACCTTATGGGCTGTCAATATGAGATAAATAACAGACTCAATTATATAATTCATACCAATAAAGTTATTACTTAAGTATATAAATGTAAATCAATATACAAAGGTTTAAAACAATTGAGTATATTAATAGAAGAGTAACAGTCTTAGGCCTCGGGTACGATACGAGCGGTGAGCGGCAGAGCGGCAGCGTCAGAGCGGCAGAGCGGCAGAGCGAATTCGCTCAACTTTTTTGTACGTATTGGTTTCAATGTATTTGGGTGGCTGCTGGCTAGGATAAGCCTGAGCGGCAGAGCGGCAACTTTTGACGCTCACCGCTCGCCGCTCGCCGCTCGTCCCCGACATTAAATTTCGCTCACCGCCCAGGCGCCGCTCATGAAAATGGCCGCCTTTAACCAAAAAGTGAGGTTACTTTTACTTTGACAGTTCGATATGGAAGCAATAAATTTCACACACATTTGATCTATCAGACAAATTCATAAAGGAAATATGGAATAATATGCTGGTAAATATATTATTAATCCAAGAATTGAACCAATAAGAAAGGCGGTATGTATATTTAATTAATAAAACAAATTATTTAAAGCATAAAAAAAAATTATTATATTTTTTTAAGGAAAGAAGTCAAAATATAGCACAAATTGCAAAGATTATTTATGATTTATCCTTGTGTGGTGCTTGATGACATTAATATTACTAAATAATCTTATGATAACGATGTGTAGATGGAATTCGACAAAATCAACCCATTTATAATGAGAAGGCAATGTATATGAATTAACACAAAAATAATTTGTTCTTAAATTAATTGAAGAAAACAGGATGTCACAGCGACTCTTGATGAAAGTGAGTGTTGATATATATATAACTAAATACAAAATATTTTTTTAATATATATATTGTGTGTTAAGTGCTAATAAATATATAAATTAAAAAATAATTTTGTATTTAGTTATATATATATCAACACTCACTTTCATCAAGAGTCGCTGTGACATCCAATTTCCTTCAATTAATTAAAGATCAAATTATTTATGTGTTAACAATAGCAAGAATTCTTAAATGAAATAATTTGTTCTTGAAAATATTGTTTTAGTAAGAACCTGCAACAAATGCCGAATTGTCAGTTAAATTAAAATGCTCTGGAAATTGAAATTTAATTTTTATTACTACAACTCGATAAGAAAGGACCTACCACATACAAAGAATTTCCTGGGCCCCTCTAAACATGATATTTAATTTCTTTTTGTTTGTTAAATTCATTCATTGCATGATAAATGATAATAAAGTGTCAAATATTTTGAAATAGAATTGAATTTTATTTTAATAATTTGAGACTTAATAAATTTGACAGAAAATCTAATACAAAAAAATATATGATAATCTTTCACTTAAAATTAATTATAAAAAAAAAAAAATTAATATAATACTTGTGATTTTAAAATTTAAATAATTGTATGCTTAATTGAAATAAGATATAGGAATAGATAAAAGGGCTTCTAGACGACTTGAATTTTCACTTATATTTGAATATTGCGCTCGCTGATTCAATTTGCCGCTTATATCATACACCCCCTGCCGCTCTGCCGCTTTGCCGCTCACCGCTTTGCCGCTCACCGCTCTGCCGCTCACCGCTCGTATCGTACCCGAGGCCTTACAGTCCTATGGTGCGATCAATCGACGATAGGTAATTAGCAGAAGGAGCAACTCGCAGCTAATATATAAAGTAGTACCCCCTCCACGCATATAGGTGACGTAGCAGAGTATAATATACACATATTAACGCTTTAAAATGTTCCTATAAAGGAAGATAGTGGATTTAAAATCAGTTTTAAAGTTCACTGTATTGTTTATAAAAATATGTATAGCCTCCAGAGTCAGCCTTTTGTAGTAGTTTTCTTCATACCCTAGGATTTTTACATCATCAAAGTTGAAATTATGATTTTTATCTATAGCGTGTTCTGCCAATGCAACGCTGGTCTCTTTGTTTTTGATGTTGCCCCTGTGCTGTGACAGACGACTGCTTAAATATTGTCGAGTTTGACCTACATAACATAAATTGCAGTCACTGCAGCGTTAATATGTGTATATTATACTCTGCTACGTCACCTATATGCGTGGAGGGGGGGTACTACTTTATATATTAGCTGCGAGTTGCTCCTTCTGCTAATTACCTATCGTCGATTGATCGCACCATAAGACTGTAAGACTGTTACTCTTCTATTAATATACTCAATTGTTTTAAACCTTTGTATATTGATTTACATTTATATACTTAAGTAATAACTTTGTTGGTATGAATTATATAATTGAGTCTGTTATTTATCTCATATTGACAGCCCATAAGGTATATATATATATTTTTACATCTCTTGTATTACATATTATTAGTCAAGAATTATCTATATGTTGAAAGGAAATTGTAATTTTAAAATTTATCCTCATCCTTGCTATGTTATAGCTCTGAAGATGGTCTCGACCGAGACCGAAACGTCAGCCTAATGGGTATGAAATAAACGAAATAATACTAGCTGCTTCTCTTTCTTCATCCTGATACACTTTAATAAAGATATCAACTTTATCATAGCCCTATACTGGAACCAAACTGCAAACCTGAAATTTGACAATGATACGACGGATGCAATCCCGATAAAGAGGGTGTCAGACAAGGCTGTCCTCTCTCACCCATTCTATTTAATATCTACTCGGAAATAATCTTTGATAATATCCTAGCCGAAAAGAACATTGGCATCAGAGTGAATGGGCACTATATTAACAACCTACGATACGAAGGGCGGTCCCAAAGGGGGGGTCAGGGGGTCGTGACCCCCCCCAAAATCTTTTTTTTTTTAACACACACTTTTTTCCCACTCACTCTCCCATTCACACAATCTTTTCGGCAACTTAGGCCATTTAAGACTTAAACGATACTCACATTTGATTAATATATATTTATTGGGGTCCAGGCCCATTTATTTATACTATAAAAAAAATAAAAAAAAAACAGTGACCCCCCCCCCCAAAATGTAAGGCTAGGACCGCCATTGACGATACGCAGATGACACGGACAAGATCTGCAAAACATACTGAACGAGATCAGATCCGCATCGAAA
>JAKCPI010015739.1:0-10139 GCA_023213315.1 Euborellia annulipes | reverse complement strand
TTTGACTAAAAATTTCTTTTATTTTCTAAATACATATTTATTGAATGTGTTTGTTTTAAAAGGGACTTAGATTTTGTTTTGGCACTGTAGCTTCAAGCTCGGCTGATTGTCCATTTTTTTTTTTTTTTTTTTTGGTTCCTGAACATTTTCTATTATTTTTTTATGTGATTCTACTTTTTAACAGTAGTGATGGGAATCGTTGCTAGAAACATTGATTTTATCCGACTAAATTTTAATTAAAAAATATATTTTGTTTTTACGTTTTGATTGATTTTCTTCTTATTCTATATAGAATAAAAATGTACAATTCTAACCTAATTGTTTTTATTATTCATTGACCAAACTCATGTTTTAATGCATAAAATCATTTCTAGAAATTAAATTTAATTAAATATATATTTCAAAAAGAGTATTTGTTTAGTCTTTTCGGCATCTTAGCAGAGGCTTACCGGGGGGGGGGGGGGGGCCCGCCCCAGACCCCGAGCCATAGGACCTCAAATATTTGTCTTTGAGAGGACACGGGGCCCTGAGGGCTCAGGTAAAAACGGAAAAATTTAGATAAAAAAATGTTTTTTGAAAATTTGATTGTGAGAGGGCCAGGGGCTCTCAGAGTTGAGGATATACGGTATTTTAAAAATATTTTTGTGTATGGAGAAGGGAGATATTTAAAAATGTGTACGCCTCCCCCCTCCCGAAAAAAATTTAAGATAGAAAAAGTATAAAGCTCCCTCTTCAAGTGACGCCCCAGGCCCCCAACTGGCTCGGTACGCCCCTGCATCTTAGGCATTTCTTTAATATTCTAAAAATGACAACTATCTTTATATATTTAAATTATTGTATTCTTTTTATAATTACCTTACGACATATAAATTCATTGATATCATATTTCTTTCAAATTATTGCATATAATATTTGTTGATAATAGATAAAATTTAGAAAAATGGAATAAATAAAATTAACTCTTCGAAAAGAAATTTAATATTCTTTGAAGAATGTAGAAATTGATTAATGACGAAACAATGCATGTTTATTCTTTGACTAAACTTCATTTTCCTAGGGAATTATTTATTGAACTGTGAATGTTTCCAACAAATTCTATTATTTTTTCTTATTACGCATGCACTAAAACAAGAGCTTTAGTCAACAAAAGTTTTAAAAAATAATTGGAATTATTTGATAAATCATTAGCTAATAGAGGTATGTGATACATTTTGTATTTTAATAAATATTATAAATAAATAGCTATATAACTTCAAAATTTGTTCCCAAAATTTTTTCTTTTTTTCGGCACCATCTAATATACAGTATAAATCTTTTTAGAGAAATATCAATCTTTGATAATATATTTTCGAATTTAAATTGGTTTATCATAATTTGGACTGAATTCAAGTTTCCAAATATGAATGGAATAATAAATAAATAAAATATTTAATTTTTAACTTGCGTTTATTTCCTCAATTTCTGATCATCTCTGACAATAGTAATAACCTAAAAATTGGACAATTTCACGCCTAATGGATCGTTTGCTTCAAGTTTTTCTTAAGGTGCGCGTCTCGGGGTGCTAATTTTGGGACTTTCCAGCTGCCACAATTTTGAAGCTATCGACCTCAAATTTTTTTAAATTAAAGCTATTTAAAAAATCTGCAACTTATAGAAGCCCTTTTTTTGATTTTCGAAAAAAAAATTTTATTTTTAGATTAATCCCATTAAATAAAAGATATTTTAAAAAAGGAGCTCTATAAGTTGTAGATAATTAAATTAGTAATCATTGTGTTAAAAAATAATTAATTTTTTGCCTTTAATTAATTAGCTGGAAGGTCTAGAATTAAATGAAACAAGTTACGTGTATTCCAATAGGGGAACACTAACGCCATCTGGTGCCGCCTCGAGTCAATCGTGCTTTAACGGTTTTTCGAGACGCGCACCTTAAAGGTTAGTTTTCAAATAAGTAAATAAAATGGCGATGTATTGAATCAGATATTAATGAAAACTTCAATCGGATTTGTTTATACAGCTATATGCAGGCAGCTTTTAGACAGTATAAACAAAATTTGTTTTAAAATAAACACAAATTAAAATTTATCTTTTATTTATTCCCAATTTTTTTTGATAAATGTTGAAAGACTTATTTTCTGAAATTGGAACATTGATTTTATTTGTTCTATCTAGTTGGGGGGGGGGGGGTTGCATAGACACCAGGACACATTCATCATATCTTCCCTAGGAAGGAAATAGTGACAGTGAGTTACCCTGAGTTCTCACATTTTTCGGTTTTTTAAACCAATTTTTTTTTTTTTTTTTAAATAAGTAAAAAAAATGTTAGAAAAGTGTTTCTTGAGACCATCGATTCTCGGGCATCCTTAACGTTGGACTATCACTTCCAGCTGACGAGCCACCGATTAAAGGAAGAGGAATAATATCACACGAACGCGAGGGTGTTTGCGAAGGCGCCGCCGTTGTTATCGACATCATCGTCGTTGTCGATGACATATTAGTATGAATAGATGGAACACCAACAGGCGCTGATAGACGACGTGGAAGCCAAGGTACTCTTCGTAGAGTGCGTCGTTGACATTGGCGGCATGGTGGCGGTGGCGGAATTGGATCGTCATCATCAGCCTCGGAATCGGTACTGAAACCGTCAACTTCATCTTCTGTATCGGGAAGATCGTCAGTGAAAACGGAATCGCTGCCAAGAGAGCAGCCCGATGGATCTTCGGCTCCCGTTACTCCCGTTGTGATGGAGGCAAGAGGCGCCACTCCTAGGAAACCCTCGCCGCCCCCACCGCCGCCCTTCCTGTAGAGGGTATTCTCACTTGTACAAGGCGAGGCCACCGGCGTGGGTTGAATCACCTGAAGAAAGTTTTCTTTTTATTATAGGAATTGTGACTTTTCAAAAAAATATTTTTCAAGTTTTATGAATTAAACAGATAATGCTTCAAATAAAGTATACTCCAAGGAAATGTCGGAAAAAAAACGTTAAAAATCAAATTGATCCCAGATTTCGGCAGCTTAACATGCCATCTTTTTTTTTTTTTTTTTTAAGGTCTTTTTCGGCATCTAAGGCCATTTAGACCCCATCCCTATTTATTTCAAATGATTTGTAGTCAAATCAAATGAAATAAATTTTTCTCGCTTGGGACGGGAAGCGAACCCGGGACTCCGGTGCGAGAAGCTAATGTCTTCTCACTGAGCCACGGCTCCCGGGCAACATGCCATCTTCAAAGATCTGTAAAATATAAAAAAAAGGTTGCACATTTTGCCAATGGCGTAGCTAGGGGGAGAGCGAAGGGTGACGATTACAAAATAATCGATTACTTCCCATAATCGATTATGAAAAAGACCAGATTATTTCCTTATAATTAGGGTTACCAGACGTCCTGATTTGGAACATGTATCCGGTTTGGCGTTCGGATCTGAGAACTGTCCGAATTTTACTAATATGAACCCGAAAACGTGCTAAATAGGAAAAATTTACTAAAAAAAAGGTCGAAATGAAATGGATTTAGTAGAAAAAAATGGACTGATTTAAATGAAGGACGTGCGTTCAGATCTCCCGAATTGAATAAATTATGCTAACTTTATCTATAATCGATAATCGATTATATTTTTTTCCATAATCGAAGATCCCTAGCGATGATACCCGTTTGCACTCCGTGCCAGCGGAGGCGAAATTTCGCATGGTATCATCAAATAGTGGCTAGTGACCCCTCGGACTTGAAACCGTCGGGCGTCCAAAGAGCTTTTTAAATTTTCTATAAAATTAATATAATAAGAACGGTGTCTTCCTGCATCTGTTCAGGTACAAATAGTCCATGCATCCAAATATCAAATTAAATAGCTACTAGGGGGGGGCGTGGATTGATTTAATACGTATTAACAGAGAGTATCGGTAGACAACGAGAACATCTCAATGCTTATACAAATTCTTCAACTGGGATTTATTCAGGTCCGTCAATTGGAATTTGTAGAATGTCACAGAATGAGTGGAAACAACACAAAAACAACAACAGTAAAAACATCAACCCTCAAATGTTACTTTCTCTATAATAAAATAATAATAAAAATACGTAGATGTTTAGGGTGAATTTTATCTCGAGACAGTTTTATATTCTTTGACCTTGACCAAATTTTCAAAGGCAAGTTTTTTTAAAATGTCCGATGGCCTGGTGCAATAGATAGCACACCGATGCCCCAAGAGACTGGAGATCCTGGGTTCCATTCTCAGTGGCCCATGGAAATCCGTCATTAGTTTAGGAACGCAAAATAAATACACTGAACCCCCAATAGATATATTTACAAATATCGAGTCTTAAATGGCCTAAGTTGCCGAAAAGATTGTGTTGTGTGTGAATGGGAAAAAAGTGTGAGTGTTTTTTTTTATTTTTTTTTTTAAACATTCACACTTTTTTCTCATTCACACTCATATTCACACACTCATTCACACAGTCTTTCGGCAACTTAGGCCATTTAAGACTTTAAACGATATCCGTTAATGATTATTATACATATTGGGGTCCAGGCATTTTTATTTAAGTCATTTGGTATCCAAATGCCTTAAATAAAATTATCGGACTGCCTGGGGTCCGAACCCCGACGTTCAGTATAGAAGGTAGACACGCTACCAACTACCCAAGCCCCGTGGGCAGTGTGAGTGTTAAAAAAAAACTGTTTATCGTATAATTAATATTTATTAAAATAAAAAGGCACAACAATGAAAATAAACTTATTTATAAACAAATTGATAAATTTTCATTGTTGTTTAATTTAATAATAAATTGTTTAATCATTATTATTTGTTAATTTAAACTGTTAAATATAGCCTAATTAAAACAGAAAAAATAACAAATCCACATGCTTGTTTTTGAGGCCACCCAACCGAAATTCAGCCCTGCTAACAGTAACTGAAATTTGTTTTTGTAGATTAAGATTAGCTAGATGTAAATTTGAAAAAACAAACAAACTTAACCTTGAAATAATAAGTTCAAAAACAAACAAACTTAACCTTGAAATAATAAGTTCAAAAAATAATACGACTAGGGTTGCCTGCGAATGCTGATGTGCAAGCAAAAAATGAAATTACTTTTTACAAGTTCGAAAAATTAGCAAGCCTAAATAGGACTTATTTTAAAATGCCATCTCGCGATAAAATAAAAAAAAAAAAAAAACAAATAACGAGACAATCTTACCTGGATATCAATTGGATAATAAAAGTCCCAAGGTTCGGCCATGCTATTTTTATAGGGTGGTGGTGCAGGTAATCCTAACTCGATAGCCGAGCCTCTACGTTCTAAATACGAGGTATCACTGCTCGAACAGGTGATCGAACTAAGACGACGCACCGTTCTTGGAACATTTAAATAATTTCGATTCACCGAAGACATCGTTGTAAGCGTAGATGTTGTTGTTGTTGTTGTTGTTGTTATCAGTGGGTGATGGTACTGAAGGGCCTCCCCTGATGTCAGTGATGCTGCTGGCGGGGGTGCAAACATCAGAGGAGGTGTCGGCTCTCGTGGACGATTCGCAATTCTTGATGACGTTTCCGTTAGGCTATCCTTGGCCATCGTCGTCATCCTTTGCGAGCGCGTGGGGTACAGACACGCGGACGCCTCCAAGCTCATATAACCACCGATCGAAGAAAACCTGTTGATCACAAAAACAATGCACTCAAGCCTAAAAGAAAACAGAGTTGAAAAAATATTAATACTTTGAATATTAGAGTAAATATTTTTATGATTTTCTATATTTTCACCTTAAAAGATAATAAAGTATACAGTAAATAAACAAATTCTATAAATATATAGATGTATACGCTCTACATCTCTTAGAAAAATATTTTTATCAAATATCACTTTTACATAATTATTTCTTTAAATTCTAAAAGAATTTGAAAACGAAATTTTAAAATTCGGAAATTTTTTTCGAAGAGCAAGCTCCAGTATTTCGCTATATCCGAATTGAGACAAATGTTGAATAAAATATATAAACAACAGCCTTGCCAATTTCTAATAACAAATAGACTAGCCCTATTAATCATTGATTGAATGGACATTTGCATTTCATATTTATTTATTTATTTAAAATCAAATAAGGCATACATATGGGTGTCTGTTATTTGATTGATTATAGCTTACAATTCATCTTTGTTTGTTAATTCATCAAATTTTATAAACAGAGAGAATTAGCAAATGAATAAAATAAAATTTGATGGATGGCTGGATGAAGCGACAGCATCTCATGACTCCTTTGATATTTAAAATAGAACTTTATTTAATGTCCTTCATCCCAGAATCGAAAATTGTTATTTAAAAGTTTGTGGGTTAGCCCAACAAAGGAAATTATATTTGAGGTTATTATACATATAGATATAGATGTACACGCTCTAGATCTCTTAGAAAAATATTTTTATCAAATATCCCTTCATTTTGTTTTTTAGTCTAATTAAAAATTTAAATAATTAAATTTCACAATTATTTTTTATATCATTTATATGAAAAGAGAAGAAAATTGTGCGAAATAATTAAAAATTTTATATTTATAATTGAAAAATTTTTAATTTCTATTCACGATCGTGTCAATAACTATTTTAAAAATTTATATGTTTTAAAAATTTTTATAATGTAACAAAACTTCCAACAAAATATAATTCACTTATTTGACTCAATTAGTTAATTATTTCATTTTTATAAATAAATATTAAAATTTTTCTAATTAATATTATTAGTATTGTTGTTCTTGTTAAATAAATAAATAAAATTATTCCCTAATTGATATAAAGAATTTAATCCTAACTACAAAACGAGACAATCTTCAGAAGGCATTATGAAATTATGTATTTTGAATTAAGTGAATTTTTTTCTGTATTTGCTTAATGAAGTTAATTTTGGAAAATGATTCCCCTCAGAAGCAATCCAGGTATTCAATCTTTTCTTTTTCCACTCGGAGGGGGGGGGGGGGGGTAATGAAAATTCTAAATACATACCTTGGTGTGCGTACATTTGGCAACGTTGGTGCACTAAAATTGCCTAGAGACATCCTGGGTGCTCTTGCCGGTCCCAAAGAATAAAGTCCCATCGATGATCTCTCTATATCGGGTCCATTCTCGCTGGCAGCTGCGACGGCGGCAACCGCAGCCGCCATTGCAATCTGCTCCTCTCGAATTGACTTGCCATTTTTGCATTTACTCTTATAAAGAAGCAAGATGACCATAAAAAAGAAAGAAGCCACCTAACGTGGCTGCGATGCGAACTCCTGTCATGACGTCATAGGTGCGATAGAATTCGGCGCGCACTTGCTCAGGACTTGGGGTTGTTGCGGTCGCCGTCACGTTGTCTGGCCATGAACCCATCGCATCGCCTTCAATTCTGAAAAACACACACACACACCTTCCTTTAAGGGGCTTGTCATGGAAGGAAAGTTGTGTGAAGTTAGCAACTAAATAAGAGATTTATGAAAATTATAAATAAACAAACAAGGCTTGTGTTCCGAATTTCACCAAAATCAAAATGGCGTCTTTAACCTAAAAAGTAAGGTTATGATTTTGTCGACTTTGAGATAAAAGCAACATGTTAACATAGAGAATAGCATTTTTGTTTTGTTATTACTAAACATTTTCGAACACCCAATTTATTTATGATGTAACATTTTAACGTCTGTTTTTAGAGAATATACCTGTTTGGGCAAGTTATTTACAGTTTTTTATTTAATCATAAGATTTGCTTAACTAGATGTGAAAAGATTCGAAAGACAAGCTTATCCGGGAGATACCTCGTTAATTAGAACTCAAGCAACCGGCCTTAGGTGCTACATCATTTCTAATCTAAAAATTATGCAATTTAAAGTTTTTTTTTAAACGCAACAATGCAAGATTATAATAATATATTTAATTTGATTGTTAAATTATTTAATATAAATAAAAGTTATATTTTACAAATTCAAAAAAAAAAAAAAATTAATTTAATGTAGAAAGTAGTGGCTGTGTAGAATTGAATAAAGGATTGAAGAGGAAAGCAGCCAGGCAGGGAGCCTGCGAAAAAGGAGTTAAATTTAAGAGAGGCTCCCTGCCTGGCTGCTTTCCTCTTCAATCCTTTATTCAAAAATTAATTAAATTCAATATAAATGTATTTTGTTTTTATTTTGAATTTATATTCTGATGACTTGGCTGCCTTAAAGAAAACTCTCTTATCTCTATTCTCCACGTGTGAAGGAAAATTAACATATTTATTTATAACATAAACAAGCTATAAATAAATATGAAATTTGTATAAAAAAATCTGGTGGGACTGCTTGCACAGCACACAACCTTCTGTTGTGTTCTATGCTTCTCTAAAAGATAGAAAATTTCCTCTCAAGTACAAGAGTAAAGTGTGCTTCAAAAGATTTCAAAGTCAAAATGAGAATATACAATTTAAAGAGCATCTAAAAACTAATTGATTTTTGAATTTTGCACCGAATTTTGAGAAAATCGAAAAAAATGAAAAAAAGTACATTAGTAAAGTACTAGTAGGCCTACTCTTTGGCCGATTGTGTTCAAAATCTTTTTTCGTGTCACATCACAGGGGAGGGGGTGTATAACTTAAACATACAATTTCAGCCTTTAATCTCAATTTCTTCATAAATTGAACACAGACCATGTTAGGGGACCTACTTTTTTGGGCTCAGGAGACCTCAACACCTGTATTTCCATCAAAACAGAGAGTAAAAATAATTATGTAAAAGTGACTTAAAGAAAAGAGATTTTATAAAAATATTTTTTTCAGAGATGTAGAGCGTATACATCTATATATATATATTTAATAGCCTCAAATATTAATAGAATTTGCATTGAGAATATCAATAATCCCTTTTGTTCACTAAGCTTACTTGTAAATCTTGCTATTCCCCCGTTTCTACGTAGGCCTATATGAAATGATAATCAATAAGGCTGACGGGCTGCCTATCA
Source organism: Euborellia annulipes (assembly GCA_023213315.1). Taxonomy (NCBI): domain Eukaryota; kingdom Metazoa; phylum Arthropoda; class Insecta; order Dermaptera; family Anisolabididae; genus Euborellia; species Euborellia annulipes. The sequence goes on along the minus strand of JAKCPI010015739.1, from coordinate 1,198 downwards.
ATGACTAGAGAAGAGTCTGACGTCATTCATTTCTATCCCTCAAATATTCGCAGTTGATTCAATTATTCGACTCAATAAAAAAAAAAAAAAAAAAAAATTATTATTACTTATATTTCAATCGAGATTTAAATTGAAATACACGTTTATAAAAATGAAAAGTAGTGTTTGTAAATAAAATATTTAATTAAAGAAAAGAGCTAGGCGGTTGAAATTTTATATTTAAGTTAGGCACATCCCTGGCACGAAACTTTTAATCAAAATCGGCCAAAGAGTATTGGTACTTTACTGATGTACTTTTTCAGTTTTTTTTTCGATTTCCTCAAAATTCGCTCCAACGATTTTGTTTAAAATTCAAAAATCAATTATATTTTAGATGTCTTTAAAATGTATATTCTCATTTTGCCCTTGAAATCTTTGGGAGCACACTTTACTCTTGTACTTCATAGGAAAGGATCGGTTGCCATGGTATCAAAATATATTTATTTTCTCATGTTTTATTACATCTTGAATTTTAATATATTGGCGGAAAATAAATATAAAAAAATCTAGTGTGAATATTGAAGGGTCGTGTGTTGTGCGGTCACTCACGCCAGATTTTTTATTAAATTAAACTTGAAATAGCTCTATAGAGAGAGAGAGAGAGAGATAGCGAAATGTCAAAAGGCCCTTGCTTTAGCATCGTCATGGAAACATCAATAATTTTTATTTTATCTATTTACGTATATTAGAGAGAGAGAGGGGTTTAAAAAATTATATTTTTTAGATATATAGAATGAATCTTAATAAACAAAAAAAAATGTGTAGTTTTTTTTTTTTTTTATAAAAATTTGGTGACGTGTCTATGTGTGAGTCTGTGCGAATCGTTTGTTGCTTACACTGTATCTCTGCAACTATTCATCGGATTAGGACGAGGTTTGCCAAATTTGTAGTCCTAAGTGGGCTTAAGAAGATATTCAAACGAGAAGTTAATCAGCCCGCAGGGAGCGGTAAAAATCAGAGATAAATTATTATCGCAAACCACTGTTTTTCTCAGCTTCTACTGGTCCAAATTTTTTTTGAAACTAGTCCATGATAATTAGGACAATATTCTCTAGGTCTGGTGAAAATTTCATAACAAACCGTTCAGAAGCAATTAAAAAAATTTAATTGATTTAAATCTTAGATATATTATTATTTTTTTTTTTTTTTTTTTTTATTT
>JAKCPI010015738.1:0-10144 GCA_023213315.1 Euborellia annulipes | reverse complement strand
TGTGTTCAATTTTAATCATGAAGGAATTGAGCTATGAGACTGAAATTTCATAATTAAGTTAGGCACCACCCTCTCCTCCCCCCGGCACAGGACACGAATCTTTTCAATAAAATTGGCCAAAGAGTACTAGAACATTACTGATGTACTTTTTCAGTTTTTTTCGATTTTCTCAAAATTCGCTTCAACGATTTTGATTAAAATTCAAAAATCAATTATTTTTTAGATGCTCTTTCAAATGTATATTCTCATTTTGTCATTGAAGTCTTTAAAGACCACTTTACTCTTGTACTTCATAGGAAAGAGAGAAGCCATGGTAACAAAATATAAATATTTTCTTATGTTTTTTTTTATTTTTTAATAAAAAAAACATTCACACTTTTTTCTCATTCACACTCACACTCACACACATTCACGCAGTCTTTTCGGCAACTCAGGACATTTAAGACTTTAGACGATAACCGTTATTGATTAAATATACATATATGGGGTCCAGGCATTCATATTTAAGCTATTTGGTATCCAATTGGCCTAAATAAAATCATCGGAATGCCTGGGGTCCGAACCCGCGATGTTTGGTAGCACGCTAACCTCTACACCAAGCCCCGAGGGCTAATAGCAGACTTGTTAGCAAATAAGGCAGAGTTTAAAGGATCTCCCCTAGACGAAGGCACGCCATGGAGGGATCTTGAACACATCTTTAAAAAGCAGCTATGGCTTGCCGAATGGGACAGAAGTTCACAGCTTAGAGGAAAAATGCTGACCAACTTTAAAAAGAGTCTCAGTCAATCAACAAGCCATTTGTAGAGCTCCCTTATTTCTCCTCATTGCTCCTCAGTCCCTGAAACGCCTGAACACCTGATCCTCTACTGACCACTCTTCAATAGTCAAAGAAATCTATCCAGCCAAATTTTCGAAAACCTTCACTAATCAGACTCCTTCAAAAGCCCTCACTCTCAGTCATTAAAAGCTCGAATAATTTCCTCACCTCCTGCAATATACCAGAAATGCAAAGATATGTTAGTGGAAAATATTTATATTCTGTTTCCATGGCTCCTATCTTTCCTATGAAGTACAAGAGTAAAGTGTGCTTCAAACGATTTCAAGGGCGAAATGAGAATATACATTTTTGAGGGCATCTAAAAAAATAATTGATTTTTGAATTTTTATCAAAATCGAAAAAAATAAAAGTTTCACTTTAAAAACTGAAAAAGTGCATCAGTAAAGTACTAGTTCTCTTTTGGCCGATTTTGTTCAAAACCTTCATGTCACGTGCCCGTGGGGTGCCTGGCTTAAATATAAAGTTTCGCCCTGGTAGCTCAATTCCTTGATGCTTTATTTTGAGCCCACACACACAGACACGTTGGCCACCCGCAACGAAGAGCTGAGCGCCTGGAGGGTCGGCAGCCAAGTGTCTTGGGGCGCGCTGCCTGGTAGCGGACAGGGCAGGGGAGGCGCCACAGCCAAGCATCTGTTTGAGTAGATTTGCACTCTCCGATTCTATTAATATTTATTTTGATTGCGTATTCTTTTAAATAACTGCATCCCCCCCTCGCGCTCTAATTTATTACAATTTAAATTTAATTCCCTCGATTTTATTTCGCTCACATAGTTTTTAATTATGTCAATAAATCATAAATTTTTCCCTGAATGGATCATTTCGTCATAATTAATGAAAACATTCAGTTTTTGACGTTAAAGCCTTCTCGCATTTGCATAATCAAAAGGAAAATGATAAATCGCAATTTAATGACGCTATTTTATTTTATAGTATTTATTTAAAAAAAAAAGGGCAACTCAATTGCAAAACTTTCCTCCCGTCAAGGGAGTCGGAGGAGACGAACGAAACGTCACAATTACGCATTCAAAGGATTTGTTCTCAACTATTCCGCTCGTTTTGTTCTTATTAAACATTAAACTCACAGTTGAGATAAAATGCGAATTAAATAAAAAATGAATTATAAATATCGCTGTCGGCGGCTCTGTCCTAGACAGGAGCGAATTCAGAGGAATTTCTCGGGAAGGGGGGGGGGGAAGAGATCTGGTGTGACTGGCGCACAGCACACAACTTTCTTTTACCTTCGGTAATCGAAAGTTCTGTGCTTGTCACAATAAATTTTTTTGTGTCGACATATATTTAGTTTCCGCCGATATGTTAGAATTTTTTTTTTTTTTTCCTTTTAAACATTCACACTTTTTTGTCATTCACTCTCACATTCACACAGTCTTTTCGGCAACTTAGGCCATTTAAGACTTTAACGATAACCGTTAATTATTAATATATCTATTGGGGGTCCAGGCATTTCTATTTGGCCCTGTTATGCATTAGTGTCTCAAGCGCCAAAATTAAAAATTGAGTTAAGCACGGAATATTGTTTCAAATGCTATAATTAATAGTATTTTTTATAAAATATGTCCTAAAAAAATTTATATTATAGCTGGCGCTTGGCACCCTATTACGTAACAGGGTTCATTTAAGCCATTTGGTATCCAAGAAAAGTGGCCTTCAAAAGATTTCAAGGGCAAAATGAGAATATACATTTTAGAGGGCATCTAAAAAATAATTGATTTTTGAATTTAAATCAAAATCGCTGGAGCGAATTTTGAGAAGATCGAAAAAAACTGAAAAAGTACATCAGTAAAGTACTAGTACTCTGGCCGATTTTGTTCAAAACGTCCCATGGGGTGCCTAACTTAAATATAAAATTTCAATCTCGTAGCTCTTTTAGTTGCTGAGATATTTTGTTCACAGACAGACCATGTCGCAAAAAAACACTTTTTTTGATTCAGGGGACCTCAAAACGTGTATATCCGTCAAAATAAAATCTCGACATAGAATTTTTGACATGAATCCAATACTTTCTCTCTCTCTCTCTCTCTCTCTCTATATATATATATTAACATATATAGAGGTAAGAGGAAGTAAAAATTCAATACAGCAACATTCAGTTCTCCCGCATATACAGTCTTATAATGCGGAAAAGTACGCTCTACAAAATCAAACAAAGAGAATAAGAAGCTCTGCAAAAAAGAAAGAGGTGTGGGGGGGGGTGTCAAGTAGAAGGGACCGTCTGTCTGCCTAAAGAGCAGAGACAAAGACAAAAGGGCAGAGAGAGATATTAGCAACTCTCCTATTAGAGAGAGAGAGAGAGAGAGAGAGACGAATATGTGATCGGATAGTATGTGGCTGTCATCTCTTTGAATAAACAAACAGAGAGATCGGGATCACTGTCCGGGGCCTTCTGTCTGCGGCCCTTCTTCTCTTCTCTTCTCTTCGTTTCAATGCAAAGGGCAACACGTTCTGACAGACAACATAATATTTTCTTATTTTATTCAATTATTATTATAAAATGCATGCGGCTTCTGCGTTTGCTGCTTTTTTATTTGACAGCTTACAAAAAAAGTAACAAAGTAAAGAGGAAAAGAAAGAAAATGTCTTCTTAGTATTAGTGGGGCATAACAAGATAATATTATAAGTCTAGCTGCTTGGCACCGTAATATGAAAATACTAGAAAATAAAAATCTGGAGTGACTGGTCGCACAGCACAAAACTTGCTCTTAATTTTGCTAATGTAAGAGAAAGTTGTGAATTGTGCTCTGTGCTTGTCACATACCAGGTATGCGTCGACATATAATATTTAGTTTCCACTGATATAGGCTACATGTATTAGAATTCATGACAATTTTTTTTTTTTTTTTTTTAATAAAAAACATTCACACTTTTTTCTCATTCACACACACATTCACACAGTCCTTTCGGCAACTCAGGCCATTTAAGACTTTAAACGATACTCGTATTTATATAATATATATTTATTTGGGGTCCAGGCATTTCTATTTAAGCCATCTGGTACCCAAATGGCTTAAATAAAATCATCGGACTGCCTGGGGTCCGAACCCGCGACGTTTGGTATAGGAGGCAGGCACGCTACCTACTACGCCAAACTCGGGGGCCCTGTCAAATTTATAAACGTGTGAAAATATTTATATTCTGTTACCATGGCATCCATTTCTTCCTATGAAGAACAAGAGTAAAGTGGTCTTCAAACAATTTTGAAAAAAAATGAGAATATACATTTTGAAGGGCATCTAAAAAATAATTGATTTTTGAATTTTAATCAAAATCGTTGGAGCGAATTTTCAGAAAATCATAAAAATCTGATAAAGTGTACTTCATAGGAGGACATGGGAACAAAATATAAATAATTTATTTTCCCATGTTTATAATCTGGAATCTAATAATTCGGTGAGCACTAGAATGTATCTCGACACAAAAAATCTGATGTGACAAGAACAGAACACAACCTTCGATTATCGAACCCCAAAAATCTTGGACTTTTGTCAGTTTTCCGCTTATATTTCGTAAACAACGCATATTTTGACTATCATAGTCTGAGGCAAAGTTGGAGAGCATTCACTTTGCTAAAATTTAAACTCATTTGTAGATGGAATATAAAGCGAGATAATTTTACATTTCGAGAAAATTCGTCTAACATTCACCGGGTGTATCGCGGTTAATAATGTAATGGGTTTTATGTACAGTGAGCGCCACAATTAAGTCCCCACCTGATAGATAGAGCCTTAAGAATTTTGTGTATAATTTTAATGACCGAAAATGTAAAACGTAAAATCTGGCACAGGTGATTTTATTTTACCTTTTCAAATTTAAAATTATTTCACCATAAAAAGCATATTCTTAATGCTCTAGCTATCAGGTGGGGATTTAATTGTGGCGCTCACTGTACCAAAAAAATCAGGTTAGCACAGGGTCCTCGAGGTCGAAAACTTGGGATAACATTTAATTAACTTGGAAATATTTTCCAGGCAAAAAGTTATATCGACTAGACTAGACTGGCTGCTAATTTTTCCTTTCTATTTGAATATAATATATGGCAATTTGAGTTTTTTTGCCCCACTGACCGAAGGTAAGGGAAAGTTGTGTGCTGTGCGATTAGTCCCACCAGATTTTTAAATAGAGTCTCATTTATTGGTTAGTTGCAACCTTCCAACATACTGTATTATCTCCAGCCACGCCCGGGAGCCGAGGCTCAGTGAGAAGACATTAGCTTCTCCCACCGGAGTCCCGGGTTCGCTTCCCGTCCCAGCGAAAAAATTTATTTCATTTGATTTGACTTCAAATCATTTGAAATAAATAGGAATGGGGTCTAAATGGTCTTAGATGCCGAAAAAGACCTTAAAAAAAAAAAAAAAAATCTCCAGCCACAAACTGCGTTTCAACTTTCTAGCAGTAATAAAATCTCCTTTTTATTGTCTAATTCGTGTGGAAAGTAAGAATTCATCATAAGCAAAAAAGGACTTGGAGGGAACTTGTCCTGACAAGCGTCTATTGTCAAAGAACATGAAGTTATTGTAAATTTTAATCTAGAATGACATTGATTAAAAGTGACTGCAGCAGCCAGCAACGAATTAAGGCCACCGTTACACGGAAATTTCGAATCTGTCTAAAACGAAACAGAGAAAGGCAATTGAATACCTAAAAGCTTGCTTGGCTGGCTCCCTCCCTCCCTCCCTCTTAAATTAAGAAGGACCATCCCTGAAAAGACATCCTTTCCTTTATAGGGCTCGCCAATTTCTCGAATTAAAAATTGCGCATTGCTTTTACCTATATGTATATGTTAATATATAGAGAGAGAAATGTCAAAAATTCGGTGTCAACATTTTGATGGATCTTCACGTTTTGAGGTCCCTTGAATCAAAAAATCTGGTGTGACTGGTCGCACAACACACAACTTTCTCTTACCTTCGCTAATCGAAAGTTGTGTTCTGTCACACCAGATTTTTTTATTTGATATCCAAATGGCTTAAATACAATCATCGGACTGTCTAGGATCCAAACCCGCGACCCTTGGTATAGTAGGCCAGCACACTACCAATTACACCAAGGCCCGAGGGGTTATCGTATCAATTTGCAAATTAATAAATAACCGGCGTTCTAAAGAGGTTTTTGAAACTATCGGTTCTTGTTTGTGGTGAGTGAGATGCAAACCAACAAAACAAGAAGAAATTTCGATGGGAATTTCAGATAACCCCAAAAACAGAGAGAGAGAGAGAGAAAAGACAAAGAACCTTGAAAAAGAAAAGGATTTGTTGTTGTTGTTGTTGTTGTCTTTTATTTTGTTTACTAATCCTAGACTCAGTTCATAAAACAAAAACTTTCCCTCTTTAGAAAAAAGATTGCAAATAAAATTTTTGTTCAATTTCAGAACTGAAAGAGCTAGGAGGTTGAAATTTTATATTTAAGTTAGGCACCCCCATGGGACGTGACGCGAAGCTTTTAATCAAAATCGGCCAAAGAGTACTAGTACTTTACTGAAGCACTTTTTCAGTTTTTTTCGATTTTCTCAAAATTCGCTCTAACGATTTTGATTAAAATTCATAAATCAATTATTTTTTAGATTCTCAATAAAATGTTTATTCTCATTTTGCCTTTGAAATCTTCTGAAGACCACTTTACTCTTGTACTCCATAGGAAGGATAGGAGAAATGGATGCCTTGGTATCAAAATATAAATATTTTCACTTAACTTAGGCCTACTTATAAATTGTACAGTGAGGGACAATATTAAGTCCCACCCAATTTATATATTTTTTAATGGAAACTTTCATGATTCAAACCTAGAAAATTTCCAATAAAGATTTTTATTTTCTTTTATAAAATCAATGAAAAAATCACAAGTAAAAAGCACATGGGTGGGCCTTAATATTGACCCTGACTGTACATCTTGAATTCTAATATATCGGTGGAAACTAAATAGAATATGTCGACACGAACGAATTCTGGTGTGACAAGCACAGAACACAACTTTCGATTCCCGAAGGTAAGAGAAAGTTTTATACTGTGCGACCTGTCACGCCAGATTTTTGTATCTTGATTTCATTCATCATTCTTTTGAGCATATTTTCTTTCGGCCGTCTTTTCAATTTCAATTTCTTTTCTTTTATTCTATTTTCCCAATTTCCATTTTTCTCCATTGTGGAAATTATTTAATGCTCAAAAGAGGTTTGTTTGATGATGAATGCAAGGAGAATAAAACAATTATTTTTTTTGGCCGACGCGTCCTTCGTCGGGACGAAAGGTGTTTAGGATAAGACACGTGTGTGAGAAGAAGAGCTCTGATGGTTTGTTGTTGCTTGAGCTCCTTGCTTACGCTTACGCTAACTTAGATGCTATTCTCACCACCTTTGGTCCTGAAGAAGGACGCACTTGGCGTCTGAAACGTCGTCCTTTCCTTAGCCCCCCCCCCCCTCCCCAGCCATTATTCACTTTTATAGGAGATTAGAGAAAATGTTCCCGCAGCGGGCGGGCATATTTATTGTAATCTCAGGATTCCTTCCGCATCTCCTCATCCCTTGGACGCCGATTTGAATAAGGCAACACTAAAAGTGTTTTATTAGTGTCATCTAATGGCGTGAACAATGCCTCCTAAAAAGAGCACACTTGTTTTCTTTTTTTTTTTAATCAAATCTCAATTTTATTTGCTAATAAAAAGCGACAGAGAGTTTTAATTTTAAAAAAATTAAACTTTTTAAAGGCAATCAATAATAACGAGAGGAAATGACGTCATTCATTTCATTCCTGCTCTTAAACAAGTTTCCAACTGCCTTTAGTGCTTGCTGGCTGGCTGTATGTCATAAACCTTTACACCCCCCCCCCCCCCGAGCATGCATAGTCAACCAAGCAAGGGACAAGACGACAAGTGCAATTTCGTTTGCTATTAAAAGTCTCGTTTCGTTTCTTCTTCTTCTTAGGGATCAAACTAATTTCAATCCCCATCTTCTCGTTATTCGATTCTAAATACAAAATAAATCAACTTTGTTGAATTTCCATAAAATTGAATTAATTTCTTTTCTTTTTCTTTAACGATCGATCTTTGAAAAAAAGCCAAGAACACAATTCGGAGACAAAAATATTGAAAAACTCAAGAATTGCTATCGAGGAGGCAAAGCTGTTCGCATGTTTTTGCCGATAAGATGGCGTTGAGGGGCCGAAAACAGAACTAATACGAAAATTTGCCAACAGATGGCAGGATGGTATTTATAGTCGCTGTATTAACAAAGTCTTGCCACAATGGGCTTGATGCTGATTGGTCGAAAGCAAAAGCAGCCATTTTGTTTCCAAACATGCCTATTTTTACCGTGTAAAAAATATAAAAATATTTTTTTCTCCTTTAACATATTAAAATTTCATATTTTCCTTTCATTCCAATGTCCTGATAATACTAGTGAAAATTTAATACAATTTTTGTGTAAGCAAAACTTTAAAATATTAGGCTAATTATATACATATATGAAATGACACAAACAATTTTGAGGGCAAAATGAGAATATACATTTTAAAGAGAATCTAAAAAATAATTGATTTTTGAATTTTAATCAAAATCGTTGGAGCGAATTTTGAGAAAATCGGAAAAAACTGAAAAAGTGCATCAGTAAAGTACTAGTACTCTTTGGTCGATTTTGATTAAAAGCTTATTTTCTCGCTCCCGGGGGGTGTTTAACTTATATATATAAAATTTCAACCTCCTAGCTGTTTTCGTTCCTGAGATATTATGTTCACAGACAGACAGACAGACCATGTCGCGAAAACCACTTTTTTGGATTCAGGGGACCTCAAAACGTGAAGATCCATCAAAATCTCGACATCGAATTTTTGACATGAATCCAATACTTTCTCTCTATATATATATTATCATATATACATAGGTAAGAGAAAGTAAAATGGCTCGTGTTGTGGCCAATGGGAATTTTGCATCCACTGGGTGGAAGTTTATACTGCCTACGGCAAGTAAGGTATCCGTCACAACGATCTATATAGTGAAGCTGAGACCTATTTGTATCTAATAAATAAGTCCCCACCTTCTTGAGGAATTAAATAAAAACTATAATAAATAATAAACAAATGTCTGAAAAAATATAAAATTAAAAACGGGGTCACCAATTAAAACAAAGTTTTAACAAAAGAAAAATAACAACGATTTATTGGGGTGTCATTATGGGGCACACAAAGGGGGGTGTCTCTCCAAATAGCACTTTCCAACACAACTAAAGTACAAATAAATAGGGAAACTTAGGTGTAAAAATATGAAAATGAAACAAAATAATAGAGCACATGCACAAATAAAATAATAAAATATTATAACACAAAAAGTAAAAGTGAAAATAGATTATTTGGAATTCCAAAATTAAATTAAATTATTCAAATTAATTAAATTAGATTATTCAAATTATTAAATTATATAAAGAGAATATTGGAACCAAATTAAATTTTAAGACAAAATATAAAGAAAAATAACCATAAAGGCAAATAGGTCAAAAATGAACCTTAGTGAAATAAAGGTCAATCAATGACACTTATTTTACTAAATTATTTGACTAAATTATTAAAAATGAATGTTCAGAATCCAAAAATCAGTATTAAGATAAAGAAAAAGATGGATAAAAAACAAATGTCACTTATCAAACAAAGGATGCCGAAATGTTGAACAGCGTGCAGCCGAATGTCCTCAAAACAAAGGAAAATGGCGGCCTGATGTCTCCCAAGACAAAGGAAGAAATTGGCTTTCTCCCGTCGGCAGCAGAGTTGAACAAAGAGTTCATATGATTGCCAGGTGGCGAATGTTGGTTGATCAAACAGATCAAAATTATAATATAAATTATAATTTTATTTCTCTCTCTCCGATTAATTAATAGTGACTACTTAGTCGATGTTCTATTGTTTATATATTAAAGTTATAAATAGGGCTCGGATTTCGCCCTATTTGCCTTTTTTTTATTTATGGCTTAAAATGTAGGCCAATATGATATGTATACGTTTCATGAAATTCTGAATAAAATAAGAGGCATTTGTTAGTGCCTATAATGCCTATTTTGGCCGATTCTGGGTTTTTAGTGCCTATTTCATCTATAAATGCCTTTTTAAGTGCCTATTTTAAGTTAAAATAGAAAATTTCCATTTTTTACGAGCTATACATAGCCTAAATTTAAAATTTTTTTGAATTTTCAAGAAAATATTTTGAAATAATCATTTGTCGCGCCTCTAGATGGCGACATGATCAAATATAATTTAGATCAAGACTAGGATATCCAAAAATACGACCTCGTCGCCACCTAGCGGCTTTTTTTTTTTT